>CM040402.1:45571942-45574442 GCA_022702515.1 Ilyophis sp. 1 JC-2022
CACTGTTGCTTTGTATAGAATTCGTAGACAGCACTAATCATTCAGGAATAGAATGCATACTGAATTTGATGAGGGTGGTGATAGAAAGCGGACTTCACATGCATCCTTAGAAGAGTCTTTTCTCCAAGCTTAATTAAACTATTGAAATGAACTTTGGCATGCGTTTCTCACCAGGGAGAGGACGGCACTCCGGGAGAAGACGGCCGGAAGGTCAGAGCGCGGGTTAAAATGCTTCACAGTCACTGGCCCGGTGCCTTTCTTTGTAAAAATGAACACATTGTGGATAGTGTGTCTGGCTTACTGTGACTTGACTAAGACGTGACATTTCTTCACAGGGCGATAAGGGGGAGGTCGGGCCTTCAGCGCGAGACGTGAGTGTGTCGAAGACTGCAGATCTGGCCATCCATCCAGTCTCTCTCACCTCAGTCCGTCACACACAGACTGTTTGCAACCTTTTGTCCCTCTTTATTTCTCTCGCCCTTCTTTCTGTCCAGCTCTCTCGTCTCGCCTATCGTCTCCTCCTTTTTTCTGTTCATCTCTCACTGTCTTTTCTGCTTTCCCGTATCCATAGTTCAGTTGGCTGTTCTTGTACTGGAAACACAAATGAAAAGGCACCAATGAGCAAGCCTTGTTTGTGAATATCTGCCTTTCAGGGACGGGACGGATTGAAGGGAGATAGGGGGATGACTGGGCCAGCGGGTTCTACTGGGCCCGCTGGACCCGCAGGGATCCCTGGCAACATTGGACCACCAGGACAGGTAACTGAACATCTACATGACCTGACTCCATGTGTGTTCTGTTGTACTATGTTGTGAAGGCTTTAATTCAGTTTCTTGCTAACATATTGGGCAATGGATAAATTGGTAAGCCCTTAGGTCTGTGCTCATGACATTTTCACAGTTTACTGCAACCTAATATGTATACATGTATATTGTAGAAAACAAATTGTAGAAAACAAATGTGTGTCATCTGAAGTTATTTACAATGTAACTCGCCAATTGTAGGTTGAATGGGACTGAAGAAAGGATCCCTAAAAGTTGCATTGACATTCTTATTAAACACAACCTTACTGCGGAATTCTTACGGTACCATTTTCAACATGCTAGCTGGGTACAAAGCTCATTTCACTCTGGAAAAAAAAATCCCAGGTATACAAATGATGTATACACTAGCCCTGAAGCTGTACATAATGATACATTATACATATGATGAATGAACCACATGCACCGTTTACATTTGATTTACACCTGCAGCCCAGCCCACTTTTAATCTCTCGGCTGACACATTTCACTTTCCCTCTCTTTTCGTCTGCCTCAGTGGCAATAACAGCACAGCACTGCGTAGGTTAACAGAGCAGTTAATACGGATATCCGTAAATGCATTGTTGAAGTGCAAAAATGTCATTTGATATGGAAAGGTTGATGCAAAAAAAACAAAGATAAAGAAGATATGTAATGACGCATGAGAGAAAATAAATGGTGCGTGCATAGCCTTGTAGAGAGGACATAATAACACAAACAGCAGTACACAAAAAGACACTATTCAAAACAAACACACCCTGTGCTCTTCGTTCATGCACCACGCTTGATCAAGCGCAGTTGGGCCCTGCGTAATTATGCAGGCCTGGGTAATTCAGTGTGAAATGGCACCTATCCACTAATCGCCTTGCAGAGCCCTCTGTTGCCATTGTGAACAGATGGCAATTCAACTGTTCCTGGACCTGGGTTTTTTAAATTAGCATTTGATATGAAGGGGCACTCTTTTTCCTGTCCTCCCGTTTCTCCCAGGTGGTCTATGTGAAAGGTGCATCACCGGCACCTATCCCGGGCCCCCAGGGGCCCCCTGGGACACCGGTGAGTAGCTGTGCCATTGTACCAGTGTAGTGCCATCCAGTTTTCTGTTTTTTAGGTGGAATATCACATTGTGTCATATCATGTTACACGCCATATCATATATCACGTCTTTTGTATGTTTCTGTAATGACACTCTGTCTTTCTTTCTCAGGGGATTCCTGGAATCCATGGAACTGCAGGAACCAGAGTGAGTCAGTCCTTCCTTTCTGTGTGTCTGTCTGTCTGTTTGTCTTTGAAGAAAAATAAAGAACTATGATGCTACTTTGCTGAACTATCAAGGTTCATGGAGTGGAAAATAGTAGCAGCAAGGAAAAAAAATCCAGCTGCACTTTAAGTAGAGAGGAAGAAAATGGTTTTTAAATCTTTCTTCCTTTTATCACTTCCCACTAACCATTTTTCCAGACATCAGCACCTCATCTCTCAGCTTCTTTCAATCTAAAATGGACTCAATCTACCACTAGCTTCACTCCACCTCCACACCGCACCTCCCACTTTGGATTAATGATCCCTATGAGTTCTCCACCCCTCTCTCTGATTGCCACCCTGTTGATGAGTCATCTGTCACCGATGTCATCTGTAAATCTGAATTCTCCACATGCCTATTGGACCCCCCTCCGCGCCACACTAGTCAAAGCACGCCCATCTGT
>CM040402.1:46251942-46314442 GCA_022702515.1 Ilyophis sp. 1 JC-2022
CAAGATAACTTACTAATGGGCCGATAATTATTCAGGTTATTTTTATCACCACCCTTATGCAGAGGAAGAACGTGAGCCATTTTCCATATTATACGGAATAGAGATGGTTAAATTAAAGATGCGAGCTATACAATCTGAAATCAGCGTGGCTGAGATTTTAAGAAAATACAGATCTAAATGAACTTCGGCAGTTTCTTTTTTGGGGTCCATAAAAAGAAGTGCATCAAGTACTGCTTTAGAGCTAAAAGAGTGCAGGCTAAAATAAGGTGCAGAGCTCAAATCAGTGATGGCATCGGGTCCATATTTTCTGTGGGACTCATATTTTCTGTGGGTAATATTAGTGCACACATTTTCAAACAGGTGACCTGATTCAGCAAAATGAGTATTGAATGCAGCACATATATCCTTGCGATCAGATACTAAGCTGTGCTCAGAACTAATATGGGAAGGAAACAGGGTACTATTATTATACTGTATGTGTGTGTGTGTGTGTGTGTGTGTGTCTGTGAGTGTGAGTGTATGAAGGTGTGTGGCTGTATGTATACGTGTTAAAAACTAGTGTGCTCTACATGTGAATAAAACCCAGAAAAATGTCAGTCACAGCCTTTGGTGAATAACTCCTCTACTCCTTATCACAGTGACTTGGCAGAAGTGTATTACTAGGAGTACTGGGACCAGTGACCACAGAGAGTGAGGTTAATCTGATAGAGACAGGGGTTCACAAACACAGCGCTATCCATCAGAAAACAGAGAGAGGAGGAGATAAACCAAAGAAGAGAAGAAGGAGGAGGAGAGAAAGCACAGAGATGGGCAGATAAAATTGCTGTGATAATTCTAAGCTAATTATTTCAAAATTATCAAATGATTAAATAACCATGTTCTGTGACCAGCTTGCAATAGCTTCCCATCAGGATTTCCACAGGGAAACATTGCCGACTGAACCCTACAACTGCCCCCTCCCCCCCAACTGAAATGTCCCGTGCTTCTCTTCACTGCTCCCCCATCCTCCTTCCCCACCTCCTCCTCTCTCCCCCCTGCTGGCATTCCCTTAAACGCGACCTTCGCGCAACCCTGGCAGGGCAGCAGTGTGTCGTGGGCGCGCGGTCGCCTCCTCTTCCCTCGGGGCTTCCAAAAACAAGGTGGCCGCGCCACCGTGCTGGGAGGGGCCCGAAACGAGCTGCCCCATCGCGGGCATCGCTCCACCTCTGGCTCGGCCTTCAGGGCGGTTCTGCACAGTCACCTCCGCCCATATTTAAAAAGCCATTCATAGCACCATGACACAGGGCTCAGGAGGGGCCAGTGAGTGCCAGGAGCCTCTACGGGAAGAACGCACACAGACCAATGTTGCCAGATGCCTGAATTAATTCCCCCTCCCCCTCATTTTCAATTGACTCCCATATCATTTTCTCACAATTTCCCTCCATACCTCCGTTTAAAATCCCCCATCTGTCATACTTTTTTACTCTAAAACTTACCCTATGAATTCTTTAAAAATCCCCTACATTTAAGGGAGAATCCCCCAGTCTGGCAACTCTGGCACAGGCTCCCGATGCTGGAGGCAGAGGGCTGCCTCATCAGACAGCTTGGAAACGGCCACAACACACACAGTAGAAAACAGAGGGCTAATGATGGCCTGCTCTTAATGAAGGAGAGATGTGAGTATATAGAAAATAAGCCATGCCCAGGTAGTTCCAGCACATAACGACCAGTAAAACTGACACAGTCAACACCTTTAATCAATATCAAAAGCCACTGCAAATGACCCATTGCCGATAATCACTATTCTAACCTTCAACATAAACCCCCAAATCAGGTACGACACTAGCAATCCATGTGAATTATTCATAGGAGAAGTGCAGTTATGGTCTTTGAACAGAAGAGGGCAGGATATCTGGTACAGACAGAAAAGAGAACAACTATTACTGAATAAAGCAGTTTTTATCTTTCATTTAATTTGGTTGCACACCGTGGATGGAGCCACTTTCATCATTCAAAATGAAACTTTGCAGAAATGTAGCACAATATGCCCTAGATTGGTCTATGGACTCCTTCACCCATAATCTAAATATGACTAGACTTCAGCCCATACTTTCCCTGAAAAGCAAAAGCTCAATAGTTGACAAGGAAAAAAATGTCTTTGTTGTGACCGGAGGTCAAGCTCTCGCAAGAATCCAATATCCTCCCTAGCTATTTTAATCAAAAGAGAGAAACGTTTTCTTTCACACAAACCAAATGAAAATCAAGGCAACTTTTCACATTCTTCCTGTTTCAAACACAAAAGATAAAGAGAAATGTTTTCAAAATGTAGAAGGGGTGGCTGCGCCATCCTCACAAGCCGTTTCTGGCTTTATTTGATTCCACTGATTTCAGGGATAAAGTGTCCTCTACCGCGAGTCTAATTCCCGTTCCGTATCTCCCGTTTCACCTTAATAAACGCCAGCGAATACATACAATGGACAAGGGAAATGCACATGTAAAGTGCGCGGAAATGCAAGATATTGTCGACTCGTTAGAAGCCAGTCATAACCAACAGCTTCATATCAGCTATAAATACACGCTCCTGTCAATCATCTACCTGATGTAAAAACCGCAGCTGAAGCATCCGCATTGCTCAGAGCAGGAATGAAGCTGAACCTGAAGCTGATCCCTGTGGGACACCGGCAGATGAAGCCTTAAATAAAGCACATAAGGACGGCTAGCTGCGGCTCTAATGCTCCTGTGGTGATGGAGCAGGGCCTACACATACAATTTGGAATTCTAAAGAAAAGTAAGAGTGAATAAAATTCAGGGAAATAAAAAATAAATGAAATTTGCATCCATTAATTAAAAAACATACAATTAATGAGAGGCATTTTGAAGAAAACGCACAAAAAATGGTTGTAAAAGAAGAGTTGAACAGCAGGACTGGAAATGGTGGTATAAAATAACTGGCCACAATGGATGTGAAGTGTGACAGGAAGGGGTAGGGATAGAGGGATAAAAAGAGAGAGAGAAGGAAGATTTAGACCGGGTCAGATAGCCCGTCTCACCGCTTTGTATGTCTTCTTCTGCCCGGCGTGCTTGGGTGCTTTGCCCGGGTCGGCGCTGATCTCCACGTGCATGGCGTAGATTATGTCAAAAAAGTCCTCCACCACCGCCACTCTCTTCAAGGAGGAGCTGTCCTGAGTGGAGCCCCCATCAACACACTGCGAGACAGAAAACCCACCACTTCAGCTTTCACAACAGACACCTACAGCGCAACCCGCATGCACTTTAGCCTAAAACAAGCGAGAATGTTTTAGGCTAAAGTGAATGTCCACGGTACATTTGCTCTTAGGAAATGCTTGGGGCTGAATCAGAAGGTGGATAAAATAAAAAGTTAAGTATTCCTTATTTTCCCTACAATGACTGGGATGAGCACGAGCAGTGCTAGCTGCTTTATAAGCACTTATAACATGCTCACAGGGCCAGGGTCTGAATGTGCTCGTGTGTGGCAAAGAAAAAGATGACAAGTCGTCAAAAATGGCAGGTTCTTTGATTCCATCTCCACTTTGCTGGTGGAATATCAATGACACAAATATAGTGGGCAGAGAAATAAATAACAGCCAGTGGTGTACATACAGAACCTCTCAACCGTTACTGTGTTTTGTAGTTTTTTGCAGTGTGTTTTATCAATAGCAGCTGAATAGACCTGCATTTTTCTCCAAAACAAACAATCCACACCAACTGTGCACAGAGCACAACAAACGGTTCTTTTTCTGTTATTTACTCAAGCACTATCAACACCACAGAGAAGACATATCTAAACACCATGAAATAACATTTCATACTGATACTGTACACATCAAGTCATGATTTTAGTTGTATTATTCTTGTTAATCGGTTAATTAATAATGTATTAATCCCCTCTGCAAATAAAGGCAGGCAGAGGTTTTGCAAGCCAAACAGCGGCATCTGGCTAAATGACTTGGTTTTAAAGAGAATATTACAGATGATCGAAATGTAAGTGAATTAGGACATCAGCCAATTAAATTATCATTATAAAACAATTATATTCCTTGGATGGCGTGTCTTCAATAAAAAAAGAAAAATTTGCTGTACTTTGCAGTTTAGTACTAATGATGAAAAATAAGACTATGAACAAACAGACCACTTCTGGCACCCTGCTTTCCATAAGGCAAACCTTGTTGCCATGGAAACTACAGCCGACCTCTCGGGCAGGTGTGTGGGGCAGCAGGTCACATGACACAGATGGCTGCACCTAGTAAAACTTGAATTGCTACAACGGTCACGACAGTGAGGGCCATCTGATTTACACACGCTTCAAACCCACACAGGCAAAAAAAACACTCCTTTATTTCTTGTCCTTCTTTGTTTCATTCTGCCTTCTATCCTTCGCTCTCTTTCTCTCTCTTCCCCATTTCAATTGTTGTTTTTTGTCTTTGCCAGTCCTTAGAATCTTTCTTATGAAATATAAAATAGACTTTGTATTGTGCACTGAAAAAACAACACCTCATTGTCTTATGTTTTTCTATATTTCTCTACTTAAGAGTTCCACAGCATGGGCCAAATTGGGGGCAGGCAGAGGGGGTGTCGTGGAACAGTGAAAAAGAGAGAAAGAGACCTACCCTTTCTCATTATTCTCTAAACCCTGCTCCTTTGGCAGCCATTAGCGGACAGACAGCAAGAAAGTCAATCCACCAACAGGCAACTCTCCTTTCCCTTTCTCTCTCCCTCTCTCCCGAGTGTGCCAGGTAATGAGGGTTGCCATGGCAGCACGGCACAGCTTCCAGAAAGGGTAGGCTTTAATTCAACCCTCTCAAGCCACTGTACTAATGTGTGCTTTTATCATAATCATCTATAATAATAATAATTATTATTATTATTATTATTATTATTATAATGAGTATTATTATTATTATTATTACTACTATTATTATAATTATTATAATAATAAGTATTATTATTATTATTAATATTTATATGAATATTAAAATGATTAGTAATAGTAGTATTAGCATTATTATTATTATTGAATAAACCAACACTCCATGTTGATAAAATATTTGATGGCTTCACTGACTATCTTCCTCAGTTCATTGCCATATCAAGAAATGACAACAGCCTTCAGTAGAGGGGACACGTGTGCTGGCTGCTGCCAGTGTGACCGGGACAAATGATGCAGTGCTGATGCTGCGGACCCCCCACCCCCACACCCACGGTTTCGGGGCACATCACCGGTGCGGGACGGGACTGCCCCTGACAGGAGGAGCCCCAGTGCACAGATATGTGGGGCACGGGGGAGGGCCGGCCCTTCAGGCGGAGCGGGCGGGACGAAGCCTTCGCCTGCGCTGGGTCAAAGTCAGAGTGCTAAGAGCGGCTGAAACCAGCCTGTCCCTGCCGCGCGCCAGTCTGCTCCTCAAACGGAGCAGGGGGGCTGCTGGGAAACGCTGTTCTGTGGCCCATATGAATGTGAGATTGCACGCTACACAGCACCCTACTTGATTACACAGGCCTGGCGCATCCGGATAGTATTAGGGGCACTGAGCCATTGAGGTACTGGCACGGCCCTCGCAAGCCACAAAAAACGTGAGTTCCGTACGATCAGAGGAAGCAGGGAATGAGAAAATATGGGCAAAAAAAAGAGGAGAAAATGAGAAAGCAAAATAAAAAAAATTATTGAAAACGTTAAAATAGTCTTTTCTAGACAATGAAATAACCTCTGAGCTCCGATCGCTAATGCGCTCTGTCACCCCCATGAGTGCATCCTCCGGTATCTCCGTCACAGGCTTTCTATTCCTGCCAAACTGTCTCTCCCTCCCTCCCTTTTTCTCTCTCTATCCCTCTCCCCCGCTCTGCCTCACTCCTGAACCTGGAGGCCCCTGTTGTCCCTGACTGCATAGAATAATTACAGTCCCCACCACCCCCCCCACCACTCTCACTCCTCCGTCCCGTTCCAAACAGCTCTGTTGCTAGGAGACTGGAGGGGTCGATTCTGTAAACGGTCGCCTGCCCTCCACCCTGCCCCCCTCGGCAGTCAGATGGAGGAGGCGACCGATGCGGAGCGAGGGCGGAGGAGAGCCCCGTGGACAGGCCGGACAGCCGGACAGCCGGCCGGCCGAGGCGCCGTTCGCTATCGAGCCACGCAGGGCAGCGGCTAAACCGTCAGGAGAAGGTAGAAAAATAAAGAAATTAAACGACCCAGCGGATCCGGCGACGGAGAGAAAGAGCTGTGACAGCAGCTCCAGCACCACGGGGCACATTCGGGTTCTCCGACAGAATGCCCCTCCTTCGTTAAGCTGCCATTCATTTTGCATTAAGATTGTATTTTTGTTTGTTTGTCGTTTCACGGTAAACTAGTGAGGATGTCTGCCCGGTTGATGCTGTGGGTGGGGAAGTCGTGTCGCGGCAGGACAGGACGTGCGTTTCCGCACACGCGGGTACGAGGAAGGCAGTGGAATGCGCGCAACGCTCTGAGCCAGCCTTTCATTCGCCTCGTTTCCCAGTCCCTGGGAGCTGGGCTGAGCTGAGCGTACGAGAGCAGGGGGACGTCTTTGTGGCGCGGCGCTCCGTGCCATTTCCCGCAGAAGCCCCCTAATCGCCAAAACGCCCAGCCCGGCGCGGAAGAGCCGCGGACAGACTCACAGCCAGTCAGTCACGCTGACGGTGCACACGCACGCCGAACGCTCGTATGCGGAATGGGGGAGGAGTGAAGAGACGGGAGAGAGGGGGAACGAAAGAGAGCGGGGAGGGGTATTCCCTCTGATAACTTCATTACAAATGTGACAATGGGTCACGCTACACGAACCTATAAAACCCAGTGGTCACATCAATAAATAAAAGGGCATTGTGTTTTAAATGAAAAAGTTGCATAAGGGTTGTCTGGCTTTGCCTGTAGAGGATTTATTTTAGATTGAAAGGATAAAGACAGGCTGAATTTCAAAGGGTCTCTCTCTCTCTCACTAATATGCTTTTGCATTTAAGACTGATAGACACACTCTCTCTCTTTCTCTCCCTCTCTCTCCCTCTCTACCCTTTGCCCTCCCTCCCAGCCTCCCTCTCCTGCACTCTTAGTTCATAAGGCCCCTTCATTATATCCACATTACCGCCAGGTTTTGCCCGCGCGCTCGTCCTCTCCCTGAGGATGATTAAATACTCCACAATCCCAATATCCCGTGGCAGACGCAACAAAGGATGCTTCGCCATTCAATGATGGGCGCATTCATACGCTTATTCCCTGGGCTCCATTGTCACGACTCCAGTTATTGTGCGGCAATAATTAAGCTGCCACCAACACACGGAATATAAATACACAAAAACAAGAACGGATGCGCCGATAAAATATCAGGCCAGGGAACTGTATCACTCACTAGGAGCTTGCGAGTTTGAATCCTGAGTGGGACCTTTTTATTCTACCCTTTTCTTTTTTCTTTTTTTTTTTTTAATATACTTGACCCACCTGGTCATGGACATCTGCTAGGAAATAATAGAATACTACTGTTTATAATAATCATTATGAATCGTTATCATAATTGTTACTATTGGTGCCAATAATGTTTATTGTTCTTATTCTAATTATTTATCATTGATTATCCTCATTATCGCTGAATCCGTCAACCTAATAATAAAGGCTGATATTAGTCTGTGACTGTGACTCGTGCACTGCAGACAGACAGACAGACAGACAATCATCAGCTGACAGTCTTAATGAGAAAGAGGAGTTGGGCTAATTATCTAGAAGCAGAGAAGGGGGCACTGTCTGTGCGTAGGGGGGGGGGGGCGTGGGGGTCGCACAGGCGTGCTTTTGTCCCTCTATGGCATCCTCTTTCAAGAGGGGCGGAAGGGGGGGTGAGGGGCAGACGTCTATTCACAAAACCTGGCTTTCTGCGTCTAGGTCTCCCATCGGTGCGATGGCACTGCCACACAGCCCCGTCTCAGCTGTATGTGCATACACACACACACACACACACACACACACAGGGCAGGGCGGGCGCCGGGGAGCAGGGCCGCTGCTTTCACACAAACGGATAGGAAACATAAGCCAGGATATAAAGGTAAAAGAGCCATTTTACAAGAAGCCGCACGCCATGATTAACCAGGGGGAGGATAGACGCTGGATCCGGCTCATGGTTGGACAGGTCAGTGATAGTTCCTGTTTGCCTGGGCTGCTGATGTGCAGGCAGTTAATCACACACTTACACACCGGCACCACAGAGAGAAAGCAGACCTCGCTAGTTTACAGAGTGTGTCGGGGAGCGCATCGGGATGAATTTATGGGGCGCACAACGCCTCGGCCGGATTACACGCATATATTTGTGTAAAAACCTGAAAACGTGCCCTTCGTATCAACAGAAATGCAGATAAATGGCGCTATTAAGCAGTGCACAAGACTCCCTCTGGAAATACACCAGACATTAAAATCACTCCTGAACTGGCCAGCCACAACACAGAGAAGGAATGTCCACAATGTGCATTTCATCCGTATGAGTGTGAGTGCATGTGTGTGTGTGTGTGTGTGCATACGGGCGCATGCGTGTGTGTGTGTGTGTGTACATGTGCCTCCGTTTGTGCGCGTGTATGCGCGCGTGTGTGTGTGTGTGTGTGTGTGTGTGTGTGTACGCGCATGGTTGTGTGTGTGTGTGCGCGCGTGTGTGTGTGTGTACGTGCATGGGTTGTGTGTGTGTGTGTGCACGTGTGTGCATGTACGTGCATGGGTTGTGTGTGTGCATGTGTATGTGTGTGTGCATGTGCATGGTTGTGTGTGTGCGTGTGTGTGTGCGTGCGTGTACGTGCATGGTTGTGTGTGTGTGTGTGCGTGTGTGTGTGTGTGTGTGTACGTGCATGGGTTGTGTGTGTGTGCATGTGTGTGTGTGTGTGCACGTGCATGGTTGTGTGTGTGTGCGCGTGTGTGTGCGTGCGTGTGATACACACTACAGGACACTGCAGGCTCTGCCTTTGTGCTCCTCTCTCCCAGGGTGTGCGTGGGGGGCTACAGTGATAATGAGGAGATGAGACGCTCTTCCTCAGTCCCTGGCAGTTGGCGGACAGGGGGTGGAAATTGAGGCCCCAGAGCCAATTAAAAATGGTGTTAATTTCTCTTCTACTGGGAGGCAAAAAAAACCATTCTCCATGGCAACCAGGAGAAAGCAAAGGGGAGGAAAGCGGAGCAAATGCAAGCAGAGACTGTGAGACTGAAGAGCGCAATCACAAGCCCAAAAACGCACACGCTTATAATGGTGATAACGCAAAGCACATGGGGTATGAACTACACATCACTGTAAAAAATAACACCAAGCAGAAAGCACATCTCAGAGCCACTCTCCACTGGCCTTGCGCACGACGGTGGGGGGTGGGGGGTGGGGGCGCTGCATTGGGACATTGACACATTCACACCACATCTTCACTCACATCACATCCTACAGAGCAGAACCGTCCTTACTCACACCACATCCTCACTCACACCACATCCTACAGAGCAGCAGAACCGTCTTCATTCACACCACATCCTCACTCACATCACATCCTACAGAGCAGCAGAACCATCCTCACTCACACCACATCCTACAGAGCAGCAGAACCGTCCTTACTCACATCACACGCTCACTCACACCACACGCTCACTCACACCACATCCTCACTCACACCCCATCCTACAGAGCAGCAGAGCCGTCCTCACTCACATCACACGCTCACTCACACCACATCCTCACTCACACCACATCCTACAGAGCAGCAGAGCCGTCCTCACTCACACATCCTCACTCACACCACATCCTCACTCACATCACATCCTCATTCACACCACATCTTCACTCACATCACATCCTACAGAGCAGAACCGTCCTTACTCACACCACATCCTCACTCACACCACATCCTACAGAGCAGCAGAACCGTCTTCATTCACATCACACGCTCACTCACATCACACGCTCACTCACATCACACGCTCACTCACATCACACGCTCACTCACATCACACGCTCACTCACACGCTCACTCACACCACATGCTCACTCACACCCCATCCTACAGAGCAGCAGAGCCGTCCTCACTCACATCACATCCTCACTCACACCACATCCTACAGCGCAGAACTGTCCTCACTCACACATCCTCACTCACACCACATCCTCACTCACATCACATCCTCATTCACACCACATCTTCACTCACATCACATCCTACAGAGCAGAACCGTCCTTACTCACACCACATCCTCACTCACACCACATCCTACAGAGCAGCAGAACCGTCTTCATTCACACCACATCCTCACTCACATCACATCCTACAGAGCAGCAGAACCATCCTCACTCACACCACATCCTACAGAGCAGCAGAACCGTCCTTACTCACACCACATCCTCACTCACACCACATCCTACAGAGCAGCAGAACCGTCCTCATTCACACCACATCCTCACTCACACCACATCCTACAGGGCAGCAGAAGGCCTCTCAGCACACAGATACACACAGGAAGTGGGTCATGCTGCTTGTGTGTGTGTGTGTGTGTGTGTGTGTGTGTGTGTGTGTGTGTGTGTGTGTGTGTGTGTGTGTGTGTGTGTGTGTGTGTCTGTGTGTGTGAGTATCTGCAGGCCTTCTCTAATGTAAGCACATTATGGCTAGTGCTTATGGCTAGACAATCCTTACCTGAAGAAAATAAACACATCAAAGTTAGCGCACGGCAGCTTAATTAAGCCACAGACTGCCACCATATTACCACTCAACAGTCATAGAGGGCAATAACTGACAGATACAAGAATAGGCACTTTCTGTAACCAGACTGGCTGCCCTAGGTGCGAGGCGGCCTGGTTTCCAATCTGGCCATGCAAAGGTTAGCGCACTGTGCTGTCGCACTGCACCAAATCTGGTGGAATGAGGACATGTAATAATGATTACTGCCAAATACTACGTAACACTTGATTAGTCATATCAAATGTTCATTGTCGTCCTCTCAAGTAATGCTGGTGCGATGCTATAAGCTGGTACTCTGAATAGTTATATCAGTGTAAAAGGGGCTACAGAAACACAATGGGGTGCCATCAATAACCAGGTTACAGCAAATTGAAAATATGTGAACTTATTCGTTCATCACTGCCTTGTTGATAACACACCTTGGTAAACTGCTAATTTGTTTAAAGGTTGTGTGTAGGGGAATAAGCTAGGCTACAATTTGCTGCTTGATGTACCCACTAAACATGCTGGAGTCAAGCACTCTTCCTCCACAGAGATTTGAACTACACCCAATTAATCTACACCAAAAAAATAATTAAGCTAATCTACTACATGGTAAAAAATGGAGTAATTTCAGTTTTTCAGTCGTAACTAAGGAAATGAATCCACTTGATCTAACGTTTTGTTCCCTGGCCCTGTGTGCTAATGTAATGCAGACATAATGAGCTTCCTTAGGGCCCATCGCTATGCCGTCTCAATATGCTTCTACTTAACCGTGAGCCACACATGGGAGAACCACTGTGCCAGTCCAAAGACAGGAGAACAAAAGATATTTACATAGTTCTGATGGTATGGCTCCTACTCACTACAACTCCTTCACTTAAATATTTGCTCCTGATTTGTAAGTGTGTTTACAAACTAAGCTATAAGTGAACCCACAGGCCTTTTCGACCGGATTGATCAGACGTACTTTCATGTATATTCCAAAGAATAATTGGTTTCTACAGTAAACAAGACATCTGTACACTACCAACCTTATTGATTTAAAACTTTGTAGTCTCCGAACAGCACAGTAATTATGTACTGCTGGTACAATGGCCACTGTGCTAAAGAGGCTCTCCAGGCAGCTCTGATTAGGAATAACTGGCTGCTGCTGAGGGTGCAACACACTCCACATGGTCTCTGTCTGTTTGACCAGCTGGTCACAAAGCATGAGCGCACGTACACACACACAGACAGACACAGACAGACAGACAGACAGACAGACAGACAGACAGACAGACACACACACACACACACACACACACACACACACACACACACACACACACACACACACACACACACACACACACACACACACACACCTCAGGTGACTGGCCATCTGAACTATGAACACCACTCCAGACTGTCCTACAGTGAAACTCCAGCATACACCCATGTACAAATGCACAACAACTTGAAAACTGGCTGAAGTGGACTGGACACAACCAAACCTGTAGCACAGAATTAAATGATAGAACTTAAGAAGGTGATGGATGCTGAATTATTATTGGGTTGCTCTGCATCTACTCCATGAAAGTGAACGTTAGCGTGAGAGTTGTTTTGCAGTTCATCCCCTGTCACTGACTCCTTAACTGCAGGAATAAATTCCACTCTTCCGTAGAATGCCCCTAAGCAGAACTCTCTCTTTCAGCCTTTCAGCTTGACACCAACTCTTCCTCCCACTCGCAATTCTGTGCTCATTCACCCCACCGCCTCCCTCTCAGCCCCCGGCCACATCCCGTCCTGCAGAGCAGGCCGGCCCGGGGAGGACTCAACCGTGTCACATGACCTTTGCTTCCTGCTTCCTCCGTGCTGCAGCCCTCACTTGCCTGGCCTTGCATCAGACCCGCGGGAGGAGGGTGAAACCACGATGAAGGTGCCCGCCCCCTCTTCTGGAGCGCTCCCCTGCCTGCGACTCATTGGCTCTGCCGGCTTGTCAATCACAAAACTTTGGCGTGGTGTTCTACGCTGGCTCATACCCCTATGAGCAGAAAGATGCCAAAAGGACACATTTTTCCATTCTAGCTTACCCGCAGAATCAACTCTGAGCAAGCAGAAGCAACATCTCTCCAGAGCTCAGATCAAACTGCCAAAAGCAGCACTTTTGAAGAAAGTGTTGATGGAAAAAAGATCTATCTTAAACCTTATTTTTTGTGCCAAGAGATGAGCGTGACAGACAGCTACAACATCCAGACAGGAGAAATACTCCTGGAGAATGGACAGAAATGCATAGGTAACAACAGGGATATAAATGTACAGGTAAAAACAGGTATAGCCAAAATATGCAGGTATTAATGGAGATATTATACAGTATATAGGTAATAATGAAGATTTGAGATATAAATGTTTAGGTAAGAATGGTGAAATAAATGTGTGGGTAATAATGGGAATATGAATGTGTAGGTAACGGGATACTACGTGAAAACATTCCTCTCTATGTTCCTGCAAGTCCTGCCCCGTCCACAGTCACACCACCGCCACCATCACCCGCCACCCTCACTCTCTGTTTCAGGTCCTATTTACACCCAGGAATGACAAACCTGGCACTGATACAACAGCCCTCTGTCCAGTTATCTAATACAGCCTCACCAGGCCCTTCCCTTTATCCCACAGTAACCTCTTTCCATACACAGTCTTGCGGACACTGACCCAGCATGGTAAAGCCAACAGTGGCAGCCCAACCCTTATCTTGGGCAAGCTCAAGCTCCCCAACAACGACCTTTTCCTTACAGCCGATGTGGTCATCGATAAATCTGTACTTAACACAGTCAGCCCAGCAGTAAAAACTGGAAAAAAAATGTCATTCTGCTAGAGCTAGACAGTGGAAAAGTATGAACACACACAGTGTTTTCTTTCATCTCCTATTAAATGTCATTTCACAGAAGAAGAGCTCAGAATCAGGGCTTCTCCAAGACTACTAATAAGACCGAGCTCTGATAACATCCCACAGTTCTCACAGAAATTGATCTGTTCCACTCTGATTCGGTTCAAGCTCGTCTTCTCAGAAAAGCTCTCTACAGTGCATTGTGCTTTTGTTCCTGATTCTTCCTTACAGCAAAGCAGTCCTTTGAATGTATAAGACACACGCGCTAAATCAGAAAAACACAATCAATTGGTATCCAGACGTCTCGAGGAATTTGACGTCTCATTTAACGTGGCTGTTGCAAAACCAGTAAAGACAGAGCCGCTTTCTCAGTCGACTCCAGGATGAATTACTCAAAGATTTGACTAGTTTCATATGAATCTGTCCCAGATTTTTTAAAAACTTCTATCCTCTTCCAATTAACTTCTAACTCACGTCCACCAACCTTCAACTCATCAAATGACATATTTCATTTTGTGCATGTTGTACGTGTTGGGCTTGTTCTAGGTTTTGTCATAACTTCAAAATGAACATTTCTAATGACAACACTGGCTGTACTGTAGAGTAGATTCTTTCTGGATGAGTTGGGGACCATCATGCACCATGTCAATGTTTTTGGATATTAGTCACATTCCTGCTTTTGTGGGCTGCTGTACGGTGCACCCATAATTCTGGGCTGGGATAAATTCAGTTAACTTGCACAGGAGAGCAATTTTATTGGCAGGCTTTACTTCTAAGAAATCTGTGGTCTGAGTCCAGAGAGCAGCCTGCTGTTCATTTTATGTCACTGGATTATTTCCTCTTGTTTTGATCTCTTTCTTGAACAGGTTGACAGTGAGGGTGCACAGTGTGCGTCGGTCAGCGATGTGCACTTAATCCTTGACATCTATTCACAGTTTAGTCGTGTTGTTTCCATATTCGAGTCCCTCCCTTCCTTTTGGTCACACGACAAAAAAAAACTCAACCTGTCTCTTACTTTCGCTGACGCACACCGTAACACACGTATAATGACGCACACAGACACGCCAAAGCACTCGTACACCGGCGCACACACGCCCGCACTAAGGAGCATGTAAGAACACAGTATTGCCTGGGCCTTGGTCTGAATGCTCAGTGCTTGAGGAGCAGCCTGGGGAGGCACTTCTGTTTGCTCTGGTTCCTCAATGAAGCTCATTTGGCTACTGAGAGGGGGGGGGGACAGGCAGGCAGGACCCCAGTGACTACACCCACCACTCCCTCCTCTTCCCATGTTTCACAGGACACCCCGTGACGTAATTACTGGCAGCCAGCCCCCACACACACATGGGGAGGCAGCAGCACACTGTCCTGTAGCATGTGGGGGTGTGTGCATTGCATTGCACAAGCACAGAGAACCTTTCATTAGGCCATACCTTCTATTTTTTACATGTCCCCACTGCTCTAAATAAGTAAATAGATCAATAAGCAAAGATACAGAGTGTGTGTCCCCGCAGGTTAGGCGAACATAATATACCATAAATAATTCATTTCTCACTTTTCACAGGAATGACAAGATAACAAAAAGGGGATATTAAATTTGTATTCCGAGCATTGTGTCTGGGGTTAAGCTGGAGCCATCAGTGGCACGGGCCAGACTTGTTTAATCTTTTTTTGTCTGTTTGCTGGTTTGCTTTGTGTTCCTCACTGGAGGGGCTGGTCTTTAGTTAATACTGACCGCTCTCTTCTGCACCGTGTGTGGATCCATGGATACGTAACGGCACCTTGCAGCTGCTCAGGTGGAAAACTCCACCCCCTGGGCCCACCCGCTTTCAGTTGAGCACCACCCCCCCTACGCACACACACACACACACACACACACACACACCCACACACAAGCATCGTCCCTCCAACCCTCAGGGGCTCCGGGAGGGCACGCTAGCATCCTGCTCAGTGATATATGACACCGTTGTTTCAGTAAAACCACACGGGCCAGTCACAGCTTCAGAGCATACCTCCTACACACCTCAACCTACATCTTTGGAGGGGGGGGGGGGGGGGGTCACACACAAAAGAAGAGAGAAGCAGGGTAGAGATGCGAGCAGAGTGCCACACAGGGAAAAGGCTCCAGTGAGGAGTCCGCAGGAGAGGCAGAGCGGACAGAGGCCCCCCAGCACCTGTCTGAGTGCCGGTCTTCTATTCTACGTTTGAGAAGAGAACAGGAAGAGCCAGTTCACCGGTAATGCCGCCCGCCCGCCTGCCCCAACAGCCATGCCGTTTACACCCCCCACCGCCATGTCTCACCCTGCCCAAACAAAATACATTCAATTCATTCATTAACCAACTGGGTTTTTTTTATTGTCGTTTTTTATTTTATTTTTTATTTTTTTTTTTTACAGGAAGTCAGTTTGTGTCAGCAGGAGGTAAGCCATGAGGGGCCTTGTGCTCTTGCTCGCTGGTCCCACCCAAACTCCTCCCCTCAGGTTCACTCGCTCCACCCGGTGGGCCCCTTCCCCCACCCTGCCCCAAAATTGCCATCACCAGCCAGCAGGCAGCTGCAGACGAAGACCACCCCCCCGAAGGGCCCGCGACACGAGTCAGTGTGTCACAATCATATGAGCGGCTTCATTCAGAGGAGAAACTGCCCATTACATCACCCTACCCCTGACCTGCCTGCCCCCAGCAGATGAACAGAAGGGGGGTGGAGGCACACCATAAGAGGGGGAATCGGGGCTGCCCGGGCAATTGAAGTCAATTTAACGTATTTATTTCTGAAGGATAAGAGTCCCATTGAGATTAGAGAGATCCCAGCTCTGATAAGAGGTTGTCCCAATTAGGTTACCCCCAGAGGCTGCCATCCACTGGAGCCATCAACACATGTTGTTGCCACTGGCTGAGAGCCAGAGAAAAGGGTGAGGGTGAGACAAAAAACGTAGAACAAAAACCTGCCTCCTGCCACAAACATACTCACACACATACACCAACCCCACTGCCAAACAAAACAAACATACTCACACACATACACTAACCCCACTGCCAAACAAAACAAGAGTTCCACCATCTTTGCAACTACTGAGAATATCTGATACTTCTTATTGACTTCTGTTCACACCAAACCTACCTCAGCTTTCTGGCCTTGAATAAATCATATAATAGCCCTTTCTGCTCGCAATTCCAGATGATGCCATTAACCGAGCCATGACCCTTCACCTCTTCCTTGGTCAGCAAATGAATGCGCTTATGGCCATTATAAAAAGCTCTATCTATGAGTTACTGCAAAAATGCGCGCATCCGTTGCAACCGCAGAGAATAAGAAACCTGTTGCCTGATAACGGAGACTGCAATGGCAGCAAGGCACCCAGAGCATTCAGTCACACTCTCGACCGTTAGTCTTCTTGTCACTCCTTAAAAATGTTATTCGGAGGCGAGCACTTGAGGAACAGTTGATCGAGCCGCACTTAATACTCTCAAAACCAGTAAGTAAGGGGAAAAAGCCTCTTTCTGAAAGAGAGAAAGGAAAGAGGGGAAAAAGAACGTTAGGGCTATTTATAGGACCCTCGGAGACGCTTGTGTCAACTGCATGTGATGGTGCTGTGGGGCTGTTTCCTCCGGCCCCCCGATGGAGCTCTCTCGCTCGCGGCGTCTTCCTCCTTCCTCGGACACTTGTTTCACTTCACATTTCCGTCCTTGTCATTACTGTCATTATCGACAGTAAAGGTCAGCCTCGGATAAACAGAAGGGGTTCCTCGCTCCGCTGTCGGTAGCCCACCACCCTACAGGCGCGGGAACAGCTGCAAATTTAAAGTTAAAGGCGGTTTGTTGGGTCGTTTCGGGTCCCCATAAAACAAGAGGGTGGCTTTTGCGTCGGTTCGCCTCTACGGCGTTCCTAATGCAGCGGTATTGGCACAACGTGGACCGAAACGATGTGTCTATCGATGTTCAGGCGAGCGGCCTGCAGTATCAAAGGGCAAGGCACATCTTATTTTAATGAGTGCGTGATCATTTTCACAAACCACACTGGGAGGAAGAGAAAACTCAATGGTACGCACGCCATTCCAAAAGCGGGTGACGGCCCATAAGAAAAGACCTGAAAGAGGAAACTGATTGTTTGTAGAAGCGCAGAGAACCAAGAAGCAGCCAGGAAATGGAACTGCTCAATTCTGCTTGAAGAGTCAAGCTGGAACCAGGCTAGCCTAGCATGAGCAGTACGATTGCGTTTCCATTGCATCACTCGCAATCAGAGCTGCGCTACACGACATCACAGCGAATGCTGGCATCCGCTCAGATCAAGAAGACTGCTTTAACTTTGTCACCAGTCCGGGGCTGGGCTTTACCTATCACTTCTCCCCCTGGTTGTTTTCTGTGATCAAAAACAGCAAAGAAAAAAATTTGTGGGTTACAATTTAAGACATAACCTCCACTTTTACGGTGAAGTACTCTGCAGTGCGTATGTTTCTGGCCATATCAAACACTGCAGCACTTGTGTAGAAGTGTGATATAGTGCATTTACAAACCCCAATCCCTACTGCATATCTGGCCACAGAGTGATGGTTTGAGGCTCATTGGATACCTCAGACCCTTGATGACTTAGAGCCATTTAGCCAACCATGTGTTCCATACTATTCCTGTGTAATTCACAGCTTAATCTAGTCCCACCCCCCAATTCCCATAGAGATCCATTCAAATGCAGAGAGGTTATAGTATCGCTTGTAAGAGTACCTGAAAATAAGATATCAAGTGTCTTTTGATATCCTTTAATAGCCAATCATGATAGCATCACCTGGTTACCTGTGGAATGTTCCAAACAGGTGTTTTTTGAACTTCCCAGTCTTTTTTTTTTTTTTTTTGCCCCTGTCCCATCTTTTTTGGAACGTGTTGCATGCATGAAATTCGGAATTGGCGTATATTTACAAAAATCAATAAAGTTGATATGGTTAAACATTAAATATCTTTTCTTTGTACTGTTTTCAATTGAATATATGTAAAATAGAATTTATAAATCACTGCTTTCTGCTTTTATGTGCATTTCACATACTGTCCCAACTTTTTTGGAATTGGGGTTTGTAAGAAATTACTGAGAGGTCTGGCATACTATGAAACCAGTTAGCCTATATTTCTAATAATTTAGACATAGCTAGCACACTACAATATCTAATCAAGAAAATGTGCTGTTCCTTTCAGCTCATTCATGGATAGATGGCTAAAGTGGGAGTAATAATAAATAATTAGTCATGTCCATTTGAAATTAAAATAATCATGACCATTACATGATATATGATCAACACTGTGTTAAAACTACCAGCTAGATCTATAGAATTAATAGGAAAATAATATAAGAAAAATAATAATATCTGACAAACAAAACAGACTATCAAAGTCTGCCATTTACTATGAGCATTATCTAGCCTTCTAAGTTGCATTCTAGGCCTAACTCATGTTGGTCATTTTTTACAATGTAAAATAAGACACCCAGCTTAAACAATACTATAGACTGTAGGTTGTACTGTACTTGAGGTTGTATGCAAAAATATGCACAGTAAGTAAGTATTGATCAAAAAAATCCAGTGGATAATAATATTCTCAGATCTACGAATACAGTCCGTGGCCGTAATAAATGCTTGATTTCATACGCACTGGTAATCTTAAACAATCAGAAACATCTCAATTTTCTAGTAATGGAAATTTCAATACAATATTTGCCATTAAATGTTCATATAAAATATGTAAAAAGCAAACATTTTTTAAAACTGAGTATGTCTATACCTGTTCCTCTGGTTTAGATAGATCTGTGTGTGATGTCATATACCATATACTCTGGCCTCTCTGCTACCCATGATGTCTTCCCAGTTCGCATAGCACCAAATTCATAGCCTGCAAAGTCCAGTCACTGCTTCTTTCATTCTTTCTTTTTGAGTGAGTCAGCAATAAAAACTGCATTAAAGACACTGGAACACCATCTGAAAACTGAACAAAGAAAACAATCCTGGATACAGCCCTACAGTAGAAAAAAAGGCTACCACTACCTCTGGGCTCATCCAGAGACAAGCTATTCAAATCTGCTCTTCATCAAACAGGCCAAGTCAGAGAAGCCGGGTAGTAGCGAGCTGGAGGCCACGGTTCATGTCAGAAATGTTTTTGCATCGGACAAGCACATTTCTGCATCTGTCATGCTTATCAAGCAACAAGGCGTAATAAATAATTGCGGTAGTTATTTCAAGAAGCTGTGTTTTGCAAGTGAAATGTTTAACGTACCTACACTCTTTGCTTATGATCCTGCTTAAAGATCTGACCCATTCAACAGAAACACTGAAGACAGTGTCTGCTCCTTGTGGGTCCATATAAAGGCTACTTTTTTGTCTATTAATGGTTACTGATAAAGCCTGTGCTTGTGGAATAAAGCTACAGATAGCTATATAACCTAATGTATAACACACAGGCACACACAATGTGGACAGTATGCAATCTCCTGGTTTGTCTTGACCTTAGGCAGCCTTCCAATGCCCTGGCCTCATTCATCCACAGAAACACAAGCAGTGAGTCTCTCACAAGCACCAAGAGCTGATTTACAGCCTGTTTACTGAGAACATCTTACACACACACACACACACACACACACACACACACACAGATACAGATACAAAACGACACACACATGCAGGTAGACACATACATACACACACACACACAACCCCCCCCCCCCCCCCACACACACACACACACACACACACACAACATTCACAAAGCACACTGCACATGGATATTGACCTCTAACAGTCAGAGCCAACAGCAGTGTACTTAACACAACCATGATTAGAAATATATAAATATTCTGCCATCAAACTGCATGCAACTGCAAAATATATATCCGTCTGAAAAAGTCTAAAAACCAAGAACCTGTCCGAAAAAATACTATGTGTTTGTAATCTATTGTGCAACACAGTTGTGGAACACAGTTTGGACACAATCTCGGGTCAATAAATGTTTGTGTGAGTAGGTCTACACTCACAGTGGTGGTGCCCAACCACACTGTCACCTACTTTCAGCGAAGGCAACAGCTTCAGTGTCCCTGTCTCCGGTGTGACAAAAGAGCGGATGATCTCTTCTCTGCCCTGCCTGCCCACAGTGCTCAGAGCTTTGTGTGGCAGTGCTTCTATCAGTTCAGCCAATGAGGACTCAAACGAGGCTTCATAAGATCTTCCTAAGAACTACCACACATGATACATATAGCAGGGACTGAGCACTCCTCTCTGGCTCCCGCCTCCACCCTGTAAATTGACCCAGTGCTGCATCTTGTGATGTGAGAGTCTGTGACAGGTGCTATTGAAAGGTATATGATCAACTCTTTATGTTACTCTGCTCTGCCATTTCTCCCGTTTGAGTCAATCTTTAAGATTGTGGTACATTGGGCTCTGGGCTCTTTCTCTCCGAAAAACTGATCAGGCATCAGTTTGCAAGCCTCTAGTCCCAACTACAAACCATTTTTTTCAAAAGGTGGATAGGACACTGATCTGGGACCACTGCTTAAGGCAGTGTCTATCAACACCCTTTAATGATGACACCAGTATTGGCTGTGCAGGCATAACAAATCAATGCATTATATGCATTAAGAATGCCTATTTCTGGTACTTTCTCCTAGTTATGTATTTGACTCATAACTAAGCATTGACCATCACTGTGATCTGTGGTCCTCCATGTCAAATGTTCTTTAATTCAACATTTTCACATGCAAAGCCGCAACATAATTTCTTACCTTTTGAGACAGGACGTCATACCAATCCTATTCCTGAAAGATCTGCATTTAACATTTGTGCATGAAAATTAGATTTGAACAGGCTAAAATGTCTTGGCAGAATTGCAATGATAAAATTTTACAATGAGGCAAAATACTGGCAACAGTACACCTTTCACTGATGAAGGAAATATGTAGAAACATTTTAAGTCTGTTTATATTTTAATACAAAAAAAGTGAGGGAAGATCTTTTGAATGTATTTTCGGAGATTCCCCTGATCTGTGCACCTGTTTTTGTCTTATAGGCTTAAAAAAGCCCAATCATTTTACAGTGAAAGTAAACCTTATAAGAATCTGCCCTGAGACAATGCATGCTAAATAATTAGTCAGGAATCAGTGAAGCCACCAGGTTTCACTGCAGTAATAATTTTGAGATTATGATCATTAAAATTATGTAATACCATAAAATATGCAATTAGCACTGTGCAAATTATATAAATGTTATAAATGCATTGCAATAAAAAAATGCCAGGATGATTTTAAAAACAGATAGATCTGTGTGTGATGTCATATACCTCACAAGCTCACTACATACTAAGAATACCCATCCAAATAAAGGGGTGCATGTTTTTTTTCCAGCTCACACATCCCGTAATAAGTGAGCACTTATCAACAGCAAAAAAAACTATCAATAACAAAAAATGGGCTGTGAAAAATGATCTAATGCCCTAATCTTAAAGTTATGGTTTTTGGGTGTCATTCTCCTCCCTACCTGGCTACCCCCCCCCCCCCCCCCCCCATCCCACATATTTTCTGTACTTGGGGCACAAACAATAAACTATCACTCTATTCCAATGATAAGATACTGTATATTATTATACACTCTACACTATATTACTTAGGTAAATGTTAACAATGACTGACACCAAAGATAGGCAGAGGACCGACTTCTCTCTGATTAGCGTCCCTGTAAAGGTATGGGATGGTTGTTTTATTAGTTTCTAACAGTATCAGTTTATCTAGCCTACGTCCATGGTTTCATTGAGGCTACATGATGTTTAAATGAAGCAGTAGCCTAATCGCTTTTGTTTTAACGGTTCATCGTAGATGCCATCCGCTGAAACAGTCTGACGGTCTTGGGCAACACCCCCACCCACCCGAAACACACCACCCACAGCTTACATATTGCACATAGTAACCTAGTAATATAGCTACAAATAACGATCTTGAATGATTTATTTAACGATAATGGGAGGTTAAAGCCAGCTTACACAGTGGGCTACATGCTGACCCTCTTGCAAACTAGTGTAGGCTACTCGGGATTTCCCCTCTAGCTACCTAATCAGGTAAGGATCTGTCAATCCACGTAAGGTGGCATTCGGTGATAGCTGGCAGGACAACATAATGCAAATCTTGCAGAGCAGTATTTCAACTCGCCCGCGACTAGTTATTACTAGTGAGAGCAGTGGCGTTGCCTTGGTAGCAGAGCTAGGACATAAACCAGTGCTTTCCGTGGCGAACAAGAAAGGGGGAGGAGAAGGGGAAGGAGGAGGCGAGGTGGTAGCCTACAATAAACCCCAAAAAGTTGGAATTAAATGTAACGTTAGGTGACAAGGTGGGCGAGATTCATTAATATACATTTGCTTAAGTAAATACAGAACGCCTTGCGCGCGCATACACATCCCATAAACGAATACAGTGAAAAGACACTTTAAACGTTACAAACCGTTGCCTTGATGGGGACGTAAAGGACCGGTTTTCCAGATGCTCCATTGTGGTCGCCTTGAATGCTCCCAACCTGAAAACCTTTGGATTTCACCCAGAATTTGAATTTGGCGTTGATGTGGTTGCTCTCGATGTAGACGCCACCCGACTCGTCGTTCTGTAAAAGAGTCTGAAGAATCTTGTTGTATTTTCGCCGGGTGACCGTCTTTGTTTTACCCGAGTCCCCGTAAGTACGGAGGCACCAGTCCTGAAATTCGTTGAACATCTCTGCCTCCGACACGACAGGGCTCCTACTCCTTTTCGTTAAATTCACGCACGATTTTTTTGTTGACATTGCTTTCTCTATTTATTCGGCTATTTGTCTTTTTTTGACGAGCTAACCTCAAAATAATTCAAGTCCTGCCGAAATTTCAATTTAGCCAAATGTTTTATTCTCTTTTCACAAAGATGAATGCTTACGACTCGGAATGGATATTTCCTCCCGAATAAACAAATTCGTAGCTAGCAAGCTAGCGGACTGTGTAGATCCGTGTGGTCTCACACCTGTTTGCAGAAACGCTTCGCCTCCTGTCCCAAACGGCAACAACAAATGTCAGTGATCACATCCTACGCTGAGGAACTGAAAGAAGGGGCTGTCCTACGAAACGGGTATGTCCCACCTGTGAAGGTCTCCTGGCTAGCTAAAAAAAAACTACGCTTCCTGAATTTAAAGACTTAATTTCAAATAAAAATAAACGCAGCATTTAACGTTACGTTACAACGCGTGTATTTGCTCATTTGTACTTTAACGGACACAATTTGTATGTGACCGTACCTAAATAGGACAGGACCGATTTAACAGAGAAGCCACGAGCTGGTAGTCTACACCCCCCCTAAAACTCCACCTGGAATCGTCTTCCACCTGTTTGAATCGGACCTGTGGTCCGACCGTCCCGAACTCTACCCAATTGTGAATGGAAGGAAGCAGATTACAGCGAATTATCTTTCATATGCCAAACGAAAGACAACATACCTAGACGTACAAATATGTAAAAAGCTTAGAATTTATACCACCTACACATAAAATCCTTGTCGACGGGTAGCCTACAGCGGACGCCAAAAATGCAACAGGAAGTGCGGTACCCATGCATAGCCGAAATGAACACAAAGCGGACTGCCTGTCCCAAGCGAGATAACAGGCTAGCTGACGGTTAAATAGCTGAAATGCTCAGGTTTTTAAAAATGTATTTATTTTTTTATTAACATACGTTATTGTGAGAATAACTTGGGCTACCCAAATTAAATGAGATAGCCTAATTAATTAACAAAATGAAAGAAAAGGAAATAATATATATGTAGAAAAACCAGGTTTCACTGTGGAAGCACTCGTCATGAAAAAACGTCCCGTGTATGATTATGAGAATTAGTGTGATCTGATTATGGAAATAGCCTACCACATTTATCATAGCCTACAGGACGTAGCCAATCTAGCCTACATATTCCAGTGACTGGGGTGCTTTGGTTTTTTACAAAGAAAATAGGACAACCCCTCCCCACTCTTATGTCTCTTCTATTTCCCAGGACATATGTCAGTTAAACCGTTTCGTTTTTGTTTTACAGTCAGTTGCTTTTGGTCCCATTGACATAGTCTGCAGATGTAGCCTATGCCGTAACGCACGCACGCGCGCACACACACACACACACACACACAGTGTTGTTCACACTATGGCTAGTTTATGGTTTGATTGACTCTCATTGATTGGCAAATGCCTATTCCTCATTGATTATTTGTCATATAGTATAAATCAAATACTCTGGAATGGCATTGGGCTGGAAATGGCTCCATCTTTGTATTAAGCAACCTAACCCAGGTGCTTTCAAACTACAGTAATACCACAGTGTAAAAACAGCACAAGTGTAGCTATATTGGACATTTACCAAATGTAATATAGCCAGATTTTTTTTATTTTTTGTTATTTTAGTCTCATGGTAACATATGGATTGGAATATAATAGAATAGCACCCATCAAATATTACATAACATTATGTGATTCAGCTCATTGACGTACAAGACCATACACAATGGGATACATAGATGCATCATACAGGCATGTATGACTTAAAAAAACACACATTTCATAGCCTCAATTCTCAATCAACAATCAGACAGAGTGCATGACAGTGGGTTGTAATTGAACATTTGGTGTTCTTTTTATTGAGGCGTCTTCACATACCACATACAGTAAGCACACTTGATTTGTAGGTCTGAATATGTGAATCATGTAGCTGATGTTGTGTTGGATGTTGATTGTAACTGTTCTATACAAAATGTGCATAATTTGACACAATGTGCAATAGAGCGGCAATGGGATAGCTCAGTAGATTTTTTTTCAGCATGTGGTGTAAAAATTAAAATAGTACTCAAGGAGAATATTAAATGTTTTTTATATTTCAGCAGATTTCATAGCAGAAGCTGCCCGACACCCGCCTGCATCAACACTTGTCTTTGGCCTGGACTATGCACAAAATATCACTTCATATTTTATACTTTATTTTCCTGGCACTCACAACGAGTATGAATGCAGTCTGTCTTGATGCGTGCGTGCGTGCGTGCGTGCGTGCGTGCGTGCGTGCGTGCGTGTTGTGCAACACCTAACGCACTGTTCCATAGGTGGGCTCATTGCACATCTCCCAGTTTTTCTATTAACTCATTTGCTTTTTTTTTTACTTCCTCCTTTTCCTTTGCACTATCAGCACGGTGTCCCAGGCAGTACTTTTTTTCAGAGAATATAACACAAATACCACATGTGATCTCACCAAGAGGCCTGTGCCCCTTTCAGGGACATGACACTTATCCTTACTTCCTCACTCAGGCAGTGTCCCATTGTAATGCATTCGATAAATACTTAGTGGTCTTAGAATATACTGTTAGAATATGCTGACTCTAAAATATTATGAATTTGATGTTGGGTTAAATAAGTTCATTATTTATGCAAATCGACTGCCATGCTGGACCTATGACCTCTCTTTAAGATCTAAATAAAATCAATTGGAAGTCAATATCCAAGAACTTTCAAAGTGTGAAATTGTGTTGTCACACTCATTTGGAAGCTTTGCTCATTTAACAATGCAAAATAGTTTCAGCATTTCATTCATGACTAAAGCGTTGGATGGACATAATCGAAGCAATAGTATTAACCAGGCTTTATAGGAAAGCTGGGAATTATGGATTGCGACAACTTCTCCATGAAAAAGAGATGCCAATATTCATCCTTAATGATGTAGTAAGTGCAAATGTCAAATGACATTTGGATGTGTTCTTCATGTTTCTTTATTCCATGTTGTTCTATTAATATCACATGTTAAACATTGGCTTGGATTAAATGAAAAGCTCACCTCAGCTCATAAATCACAAATAAAGCAGGACTGGTGAAATTGAATTACCTGTATTGATACTCTATTATTTCTCCATGATAAGATTAGCTACCCCACTTCAGATAGTGTGAACTATTAAAGCAAGGTAATTTCTATTTAAAATGAGTGACAGCTGTACTCCCTCCCTGAGATGTGGTATTTCATCCACCCCAGGCTTGACTCTGCCCTTCAAGCGTACGGAGTTCCCTGGAACAGCTTCTACAATCACATGCTCTTGCTAAATCTCTTCTACTATTCTATCTGGGGTTTTTTCTAATATAAATGTTTAAATGCTCAAAAACTTCAGTAGAGCTTTATTTAGAAGAGAGAACTCCACACTTTGAATATATATATATATATGTAGCAAGATTGTGATGCTATTTGGAAAAATACTTTTTCATCCTCTAAAAATATAATCAGTTATTACATGTTCGGGCTGTATACAAAGTGTTGTCTGTTTCATTTTGTATTTTAATATTATTGAATGCATAATTACCTGTTTGTATGCTAAAATCGACAGTAAGTAGGCAAAATAAGAATGTTAGAATATGACAATATTCTTTTTAGAACATCAGTTTTTAATTCAGACCTACCCTGGTAAAGCTCATGTGTTTGTGTAATTTGGCCAAAAGCAAAACTGAGCAAAATTATAACTAATTACAAATAAACCATTATATCACAATTACTGCATGATACATTTATAATATGTGCTTTTTCAGTAAAAAAAAATCCCTGGCATCTTATCCATTTCTTTATAGTGTTGTTTTCTATATATTTGCACAGTTAACATGAAGTGCATTGATCTTGCATCAATGGAAAGATATTTATTGAATATGACCAACAGCCTACAATTAATGGTATTGCACTTGCAAAATAAAGTCCTAAAACCCCATTGCTGTGGCCCACTCACTCACTAGTCAGGGAAGATCCAGTATGTCCCTCCAGAACAGTTTACATGGGTGATTGGGTAGATGTGTGGGTTAAAGAGGGCAGTTTCAGTTAGGTTTTAGAAATGCCGTGTTGTATTGTTGTGTCATTCCCTTTGTATTTTATCCTTGTTGCCCATGCTTGGTGCAGAAAGGGCAGTCAGAGTTGACGTGAAGTGGACACAAGTATTGTATCTTTTGTTCCACAATTTAGCCTGGAATCACAATGGCACAGTTGAGGCTGACAAGCAAGAATATTTCTTAGTAAGAACAATAATTTCAACAATAGCACCTGGAATATCAAAGGATTTGTTTTTCAATGTGGAACTCTGTTTTTCCCTCATTCCTGGCTAATCTCTTTCAATTAGTAGACACACTTTAAACACGAATACACGAAAATCAGGAGCTGCCCCCAGATTTCTCACATATTCTGTGTTCTGTTAACCAAAAACAATTTCACACCCCTCTCACCCACTCACTCATCATTCTGTTGGACAGGCTCAAAGAATGTTGAGAATACGGAAGAGATTAACAGGAGCCTATGAACTCATTTAAGTGGTCCATTATATAAAAACGGCTATTCTGAACCCATCGCCTAAATTCCCAGTCTTCATAACAGGACGTCAAATATGAGAAGAACAGGGTCAATATATGATGGTTTTTAAATGATGTAGTCAGGGGGACGTCCAAGGTTATGGTCCACCTTTGATGGAACAACTTTATGTTTTTTGTCCGTACATTCATTTTAATGCATTTTCTCAGATCACCTTTGCCGACAGCTGAGGTGAAGAAGCCAACAGCTCAACGGAGGCTATCGAAATAGCACATCACTAAGGGAAGTGAAAGTCTGTTACAAAATTCGTTTGTCTCTCTCAGCTTCCTTTCCCCTTTTTTGTCTAGGAGGCTTAAAGAGATACGACTAACTGGCTCGAGAGAAAAATGGTCACTCATCTGTCACATATACCATGTCATTTTTTTTTTTTTTTTTCTGAGAAACATTGTTTCTGTTGAAATCGCTGATGAATGACTGAAGTTGAAGTCCCTTAAGTTTTTTTTTTTTTTTTTTATTTTATTTTGATATGTATGCGATTTGGTGTTTCAACACTAACACAAAACAGTGTGTGCAGTCCTCAGTCACACGAAGCAGTCCTGCGCATTGTACAGTCCTCCTGATCCAGCCAAACTCACAGTGCGGCGTATCCTTAGGGTCACGGTATCGTTCCAATTACATGTTCAATGACGCTGTGACGCGATGCATTATAAAAACAAATAGTAATAAATGGCCTTCTTCCCAGACACAGCTCTACGGCAGTCTCCCCCACTGCATAGTCCAGTTCCCCGCCCCGGTGCAGAACTGCGCTGGGACTGCCATGTCTATCTGTTGCCATGACGGCAGGCAGTCAGCTGGAGGGGTCTTTCAGTGGGCGGATGTTGAGCCATGCTGTCCTGGCTTTACTGTATGTATGTGCTAGATTCTGTGGCATACACACTGACTCCTCGTATGGTTAGCAGCACCATCTCATCAACAGGTATAGAATCGTGCTTAAAGCAGGGAAATGATTGCGCATGCACACACACACGCACACACACACAGAGGGAGAGAAAGAGAGACACACATATATAATCGCAGCAGTGGTAAAAAGCAAAAAGAACCCACCACCTTTTTTTTCTCCACCACCTTTCCACACACACTCTTGGATTGCTCCACCTTAAATCTCTCCCTGATTATTGAGGGCCCGTGCGTGCAGCTCAAGACAGAGAAGTCACAAAGCGAAGAACGTTACTCGAAAGTGCAAGAACAGGCCACGACATCTCATGGACAGATCTCGCAAACAGGAAGTGCAGCAGGAAAGTGAATTATCACGCTATACTTAAAACAAGATTTTTGCGACAGATGTCACACACCTTGCTCATCACAAATTCTGGTTTGGTCACATTATCAGGTTGTAGGTCTAAACCATAAATATGATTAAAGATAAAGATTCTAGCTTCTCGAGTCCTTTCTAGAGAATGCGCTTCCATGCTGATGATGTCACTAGAGGCTCCCCAGGCAACCCATGACGTTCTCATTCTCACAATGTTGCAGCAACGCTACAGCAACAGTTGCACACTGGAATGGGTCGCACCTCTCACTCCAGCGCCCACTGCTTATACATCTCGGTTGATAATTTCAACTCTGTAATCAGGGCTGTTCTGCTCCAGTTTACCCACACCCACAACCACAGGTGGAAAATGGGGCAGCGGCAGTCTCTAAGAACATCACCAAACACAAGCCAATCTATAAGGCCGTATCTAATTATTACAGCGTCTGAAGGCTGTACATGAAGCATAATGGGTATTTAATGATCATCTATCCATCTTGTACACTGGCTAAACAAGATAGCCTGAGGCTCCAGTCCTGGGTAGGGTTCTCAGATGAATATTTTGTATACGTCCAAGAGAGAAAACCTCGGTTTGAAACAGGAGTATGCGTGGCGGTTTTCAAAGTGGCTATGAGAGGTCAGCTCTCGCTTCAGGCTGGGTCCACCAACCACTGCTCACCAGCTGGTCAGTACGTCAGCACTACCAAGAATCAATATATATATATAAATATACATAAATATCATATACTGTATAAGTTGCTAAATTTTAAACTGTCCCTGCCAGGCAAATGCCAATTGCACAAAGATATCAACACATAAACAAGCAGGAAAAACAACCTAATGGATATAGAGGCAGGCTCAGCAAGGTGCCTTGCACAATAAAAGAAACCTATACACACAACGAAACAAACAGACACATACACACATGTATGTACACTTACAAGTGCATCCACATTCACTCACACCCACCCACCCACACAAAAGAAATGATGCCTTGATCAGCCAGTCTGCAAGGGCACTGAGTCCATCTGTCTCTGGAAGATGTTGCAAGACCTATTGACTCAGCTGACCTCTGACCTTAATCAGCCTATCAACCCGTCCCCCTAGGTCAGAGCGGACGTGTGCTGCCCATACAGCTGGCAGGGTGGGGGGTTGGGGGTGGGGGGGTGGGGGATGGGGCTTACACTCTTTCACATTGCTGATGAGTCAATTTAGTCATAATTAAAAGGGCAGCTCAATCCACTGACCCCCCTCTGTGCGTCACCTCTAAACAAGCCCCTCTCCACACAACCACTCAATTAAGTGTGTGAGCTCTGGGGTTTAGGGACTGCCGGTGATCACACCTGCTTCGTCCAGCACACAGGTTACACCCTCCCGGTTAGTTAGGACTCCTCAGCTTACATTGAAAGGGGTTTCTGAAAACACATTTGTACTATTGGATTTCATGGACAAATTATGTTTTCCCCCTTACATTTTCTTTCTGTATTATACAATTTACTGTAAAAGCTTCATTTCTGGACATCTTTATGGGGATTTTGTAAGCAGAAATCACTAATAAACACATTATTTAAAAACTACATTACTATCAATATGTCACTCACAACAGAAAGAAGGTGAGGACAGTGTTTTAAACGATGGGATTAAAATGGTAGGAGCTGAAGTGCAACGACTGACCAATCACAGGGTAGGCAGCGGTACCTGTCAACTGTCAACAGGTGTTCTCCCAACTTAAACGTACACTTTCTGGTGTTTTTGAATATTGTAAATTTTTTCCAGTACTGCGTCCATAAGTCCCAGTCCACTCGGCCCCATTAAGGAACACAGCAGTGCAGTCCCTGGAGGCTGGGAATTGCAGTCAGTGGCTCTCTCAGTCCTCTCTGACTCCTTGTGTTCTCAAACGCTTTGTTTGTTCCACTGCAATTCACCACCAGCTGTGTCCTGGAGCTCACCTTGGTCAACCCTCCCCCACCTCACAAATTAACCTCTCTCTCTCTCTTGCTCTCTCTCTCTTTCTTTATTTCTTTCTCTCTCTCTCTCTTATTCTCTCATTCACTCACCCCCCACCCTTTTCTCTTTAAACCTGGCCAATCCCACGACTGCTATTAATGTCAGTCAGTATAACGTACAATAATAAAGTTGTGTGAGGTCAAATCTGCATCCCCCCCACCCCGCATGTTCCAATGGGTCATTTAAAACCTCTTCCCATAAGGTGTGGAAATATCAGCGTTCATTTGACCCAGGTGCACAAGAGTCCAGATCTCCCAGCACACAGACAATATGCAAATATGCATAGGGATCATCTTCAGGAACACCTGGTCTGTAAATGTCCATGTTCAAATGTTCAACTCCTATAAACATACAAATATAACTTTATAGGTTTGTTCATATTCTATTAAGTTAGAGTTTAGAATATCCCCACTCAGACACACACAAAAGATAGTTTCCCCCAAACTTAGAAATCTTCTTCATACATTATACTCCAATCTGCTTCAATAGCCTTCCTCCCTCTGGGCACCTCAGGGTAACTGACACCATATTAGGCAACATGAGCCACTGTCATGAGCAGCGCCCTGTTTATGGCACATGAAGGGTACAGAGTTTGGAAACCCTGTCAAGTTCCTTTTGGAAACACGTATGTAAACGAGCTTTAAATGTTTCATCAGTTTCCCTGTGGTAAATCTTTAATTTGTTGATGCATCACAAGTTATCCTGCTTTGAATAAATGATGTAAAAAGCATATATATATATTGTATTATGATTATTGTAGTCATATTACCACTTCAGTTTATTGAAAGTGTCGAAACTTATATATTATCTTATTTCCTAATTTTGCGGATTGTTCTTAGTACCTGTTCAGATGGAAAACACCCGCTTAAATAAATAAATAAATGAACGGGGTACGGCGCAGCAAGGTTTATCGATTGCTGCCCCCTGGTGTTTTATTATGAAACTTGCGCTTGTCGAGCAGAGAAGATTCGGCACATCGGTGTTAAAAAACTCCCGGTGTAAGATACCCGTGTGTCCAGTGCAGTGGGGTTGTTTCATGAACGTGGTTTTGGGAGACAATTGGAAATTCCAAATTGGGCTGGGTATTGGATATAGACAGCCCCGTGTTGGGCGCCAAATTATTAAAGAAAAATAAATAAATAACTCCCGGAATAGCACCACGCATCCAAGATAATTCGTCGACATAACAAAATTTAGCAATATTTGTGCGAATAGCACAAATATAACCCAAAAAGGTTTATTTAAAATGCTCAAATATTCAATAACAACAATAGACAGTAATAATAGACAACAATAAAGTACAGTTTATATTGCAGCCTGTATGTAGAAACATTGTATATGTACCCAGGTACCTAAATGGGTCTAGCCAAGATCTGGCACGATTATGTGCTGAATGATGAAGCCCGAGTGATTAGGACATTGTAAGAATATTGTTATGTTTACTTAATTATTGTAAAGAAATATAATTTTTACAGACTATAATTTTCTTCAGGTGGGATTCAGGGTTGGTGAAAAGTAATGAAATAAGCCACTCTGGCCAGAGTGTGTAGGCTATATATATATATTTGAAATACTGTCTATCTCTGGCTGCAACACTGACTGCACTGCTCTAGCTGTACGTATGTGGCATTCATTGAATGTTGTTATGGCTTGATAATAGTTAATGCAAATGTTTTAATATCAGTAAATATGATATGATATGATATGATAATACAAATAATTATAATTTTCTCATTTAAAATATAGAGTATATTGAGCTCCTCCTTAATTTCCAATGATAACTCATCAGAGTATGTAGGAATTTTGATGACAGGCCAAAGATGAATACTTTAATGTTTTATATGGATGGGTGCTGGATCTGTAAGCTTGTGTGGTCCTGCAGAGGAACAATGCAGGCTGCTCTACAGATCTCTCAGACAATTAGGACTGGGAATCCACTGGCAGGTGTTTAATTAAGGCCATGTAATGGCGGGGGACGTGTGGGGGTACCATCATCAGTGTCTCCCTCCCCCTGGGACGGATCGTGCAGAAGGGGGGAGGCCTTAGTAGGGACAGGACCGGGAAACTGAAACATTGTGGGGGACAAAGGGATGGGCACGGTTTCCAAGGAAACACGAGCGACTGGTAACCAAGTAACAGTAATAAATAACAGATGAAGAATACATACATATTTGTGGTCTTTGCTAATTATCACAAAGGTAGAATGGCCTCTGGGCCAGTATACTCACGGTATACCTAAGAATTAGCCTACGTGCGTGCGTGTGGAAGGGTGGATGTTGTGAGAAAGAGCCTTTCATCATGTACAAGGCGAAAAGAGGCTGAGGCCGACAGGACGGCATTCGGTTTGCACGTGTGACGGACAGATAACCCCTCATCGACACCGCACTCAAAATGGGGGGCTGTGCGGGTCTGTGGTGACACGTTCCAGAAATAGAATGAGAGGAGCCTGAGCACTCTCTCGCTTTGTGCCCTCTAACTCTCTCCTCCTCCCTTTCTGTCGCTCATTCGCTCATTGCTCTGGGGAGAATGTGCCCTCTCCCCCTCCCTTCTGTCTCAACCACCGCCGAAACCATTTTTTATTTATTTTTTTCCGACCACAGGGGCGCTTAACAGCTCTTCGCAGAACCGACCTGAGAGGACGGGCCCTTTCCCGTCGGGGCGCCCTCAACATGCCTGCCCTGCTCAGATTAGAGCCCGTTTGGAGCGGGGTGAAATATGACAGGAAGCACCCTGTCCCCATGTCCCTCACTCCAGCTCTGCCCCCGTTGCAGCTGTGGTCTCAAGGCAGGGTCGCTCAGCCCGTTTCTCACAACCTGGGCAGGAAGCCATTCATAAGCCTTGGCAGACGGGGGGGAAGGGGGGGGGACAAGAGGTTGAGAGAACAAAAGAGAGACAAAGACAGGCTCTTGTTTAAAGCCACATAGCTGGGAGCCAGATGGGTCAGGACAGTCCCATCGCTGTTTCTGCACAAGGGTGATCAGGAGCTGGAGCACCTGGACATACTGTATGTCCACTCCACGCGGTCTCCCATCCGCGTCAGCTGAGAGAGCACGCTGTCTATGGCACAATTTTCTTTGTTCCTCCTCTGCAATTATTTACTTCCTGCTCTAGAAAACAAGAGAAAATTTGTCCTCATTGTGACCATACAGAGGAAATTAAGACATCTCAGTGCAAAACCAACATTATTTTTCCTTAATTGTTTCTATATTGGTACACCATTAGACACCACTCTACGGTAGTATTAAAAACACTTGCTTTGAAACTGAACTGAGCAGGGCAATCAGTCTGAATTACTTCAGTAAAATGAACTGTACAAATGGATAATGTGTGCAAAGCTATATACAAATTGTGCAGTTGCCCTGGCTAAAGACATCTGCTATGCAAATGATTAATAATGTAATAATGTTAAAAATATATATTTTTTAAAAACTTAAACTGGGAATTTTACCACCTTATAACATTTTGGTTACAACTTACAATGGTCTCTTGTGGGCCAATAGAACTGAATACCTAATGTATTTATGGGACTACTTCACTACTGGTGCTTTAGAAGGTGTAATTTTTCAGATGGGATGGGAACCAACCAGTCTTCTTAATCACTATTATATATTACCAAAAAAACTATATTTTATTTGTCCAATATATTCAAAGTACCTTGGAGTATAAAGAGCTCATGTACTGCTTTAAAGCGTTTGGAAGATGTGAAGACAGTAACCAAAATCTACTGCTTATTTCTGACCATTATAAAACTACTTCTTAAGCAGTCATCTCATCTTTTCTAAGTGAATTCAGCCATCAATCAGCCAAATGTTTGGCTCCCCAAGCACTTACTACAGCTTTCACAGGCCGCCAGCATGCCTTGACATGCAGGATTGAAGTAGGTTAAGTCACAACCTCTGAGCCAAGAACAACCTTGCCGAGTCTCCCTACACTGCCGGTGAGTGTTAGGAGGAGGGAAGAAAGGGAAAAATGGAGGATGAACAAAGGCTTCAGAGAGTAAGAGTCAGAGATGGCTGCATTCCTGCAAGAAACAGAAAGTGATTATGCAACAACAGCAGGCTAATAGACAAGCGGCACCTGGCCCAAATATTTACACTGCATTCTTTTTTCTTTTTTTCTAAATTGCCTTTTGAACTACACACAAAAAAACTGCATTACAAGCTTGTGAAAGAGCATGCCTGTTTTTACTGGTGTGGTCATTGGAACTGTTGGGATGATAAACTACATATTAGAGACTTTTACTTAAGCAGGCTGAGATTGCTGCAAGAGCTGCTGGCTGTCGTCTTCCTTGTTCTTTCACCATAAAGAGGAATTGCACTGTACACCTTCCTAAAAATCTTCAGCAATGGGGCGGCGGTGGTTCTTGGCTGCACTGGCTCTGCTGACAGCAGAGAGGATGGCAGCTGGAACTCAACACACCACAGAAGTACAGTTGTGGCTCATACAGTATAGAGTGTCTTTATCTGTTGAACTGGACCACATGGCAGGTGCTCAAGCCATGGCAGTAAGTTCCCATTTAATGAATGGGAATTATCCACTTCCTCCTTGCATTTCTGTGGTTGATTGTGTTATAGACACATACTTGATTGGAGATGGTGGGTGGGGCTGGAGCTTGTGGCTTGTGTATCTGATCAATATCTAATTATAATAGAAGACAAAGAGGAACTTAAAAGTACTTTTATACATGCAATGGGTTAAGGGGATCCCCCCCAAATCACCGGTACATTAAATGCTGTTCAATGGAAAAGGCTTTGCATCATTATTAACGTTCCATGGAATCAAACCTGCCTTAATGATGGAAAATCAAGTTCATAGCCATGCAATTTGTAATCGCAAATTTATGATTGAGACAATAAATCTGCTATATGATGTTAAAATATGAAATTTCTGGCTGTGCATTGTGTATTAGTATGACAATCATTTAAGTTTTATTATTCTTTTGAGATTAACATAGATGTTCTCCACGTCTTGACTTGACTTGTAAGTCACTCTGGATAAGACTGTGCTGAGTGATTGTAATTTAATGTAACTGGAATGTTTTATGAGGTTAATTCTTTTTTCAATTTTCAATCCCAGCTATCACCTGGAGTCATCCCCATATATTTTGATTCGCTGTTCTCATTGAGCAATTAAACAGAGCTTAGCAAGATCCAGTCACCACCCAGCCTTTGTTCTTTTGACATTTTGTTCTTTTTGACTTCTGTGGGACCAGGCCAAACTAGCATAGTTTTGTAGACAAGCTGCCGTCTTATGTTTTATTATTCAACGTGAAGTGCTTTAATCCAGCTCTGATCAGCAAAACAACGGGCCTTCAAATAACCATCACCATAACTGCCAACAAGACTCGTAATTACGGTCCAGTTTCAGGACTTGGTCATGGATGACCTGAATGGCAATGTTAGTAGACAATGAAGAGAACAGACTAAATGGCCACCATTTTGTGTCCACTTACACAACATACAAGCTACTGGCATAAATACATTTGAATGGGGAAGGATGAGGGTAAGGGCAGTTTGTAATGTAGACATTTCTCTTTCCCAACAGCTTGACCTAGCAGTGATGCGATTGTAATCAGAGTCTTTCCGCAGTGTTTTGTAATGCAAGGCTAGAACCATGGGTGATTTAACCCCGTGTAGCCCGGTTTAATAGTAGTGAAAACCACCTAAATACATTTTTTTCAGCAATAATTTGATGTCTTTTCCTGGAGAGACCCTACCATCAGGAAAAAAAAAAATCTTTTATAAAAGCGGTACGCCATCAAGGTACAAAGCTCGTCTTACGAGTCGTCTTTTTAACCCTGCAGTTATGAAATCAGAAGTCAAAATTAAACGCCACATATCCATTACAGAAACAAAAATCAATTACTTGTGTTTTGTAGTAAAAACTAGTCATGTAGACTGCTTAATATACAGTCAAGCCGGAAAGTCTGAACACCCCTTTCACCTTCTCCATGTTTTATTACATTACAGACATATTCTACAATAGATTGAGTTCACACAAAATTGCCCATAATGACAAAGTGAAAAAATGTTTTTAGAAATTTTTGCAATTTACATAAGTATTCATACCCTTTGCTTTAACATATTTTTAAAGTATCATATTTAATCGCATATCCTTTGCATGCTGTTACTTCCTGAAGTCTGTGACCCGTCAACATCAAAAGACTCTCGATATCTTATTTCCAGGTACTGTTACAAGCGATACTATAACCTCTCTGAATCTCTATGTGAATTGGGGGAGACTAGATTCAATAAATTACACTGGTACAGTATGGAACACATGGCTGGCTAAATGGCAGTAAGTCATCAAGAGTCTGAGCTATAGAACGAGCCCCAAACCATCACTCTGTTGCCAGATATGGAGTAGATGTGGATGGATCACTGCAAGGGTTATTTCTCCCGACTCATTTTCCTATAGAACTCTATGGGGAAAAAAGAAAGGAGAAACAACCCTTAAAGGGATCCATCCACATCTACTCCATATCTGGCCGCAGAGTGATGGTTTGGGGCTTGTTTAATACCTTAGACCCTCGATGACGTACAGCCATTTCGCCAGTCATGTGTTCCATACTGTACCAGCGTAATTTACAGCTGAATCTAGTCTCACCCCCCAATTCTCATAGAGATCAGTTCAAGGTTTTAGTATCGCTTGTAACAGTACCTGAAAATAAGATATTGAGTCTTTTGATGTTGATTGGTCACAGACTTCAGGAAGTAACAGCATGCAAAGGATATGCGAGCAAATATTAAATATGATACTTTAAAAATATGTTAAAGCAAAGGGTATGAATACTTATGTAAATGAGATATTTCGGTTTTCGATTTTTAATACATTTGCAAAAATTTCTAAAAACATGTTTTCACTTTGTCATTATGGGCTATTTTGTGTAGAATTTTGAGACAAAAAATGAACTCAATCTATTGTAGAATATGTCTGTAATGTAATAAAACGTGGAGAAGGTGAAAGGGGTGGGCAAACTTTCCGGCTTGACTGTAGTCTATCTGGACTGTGAACTAAAAAAAACACAATTAGTCAATGACATGTTGTTTCTACATGAAACAGAAAATTTTGGGGAAAAGCTTTATCACATAGGGGTCTGAACACGAAGTGCATACATAATATGAAGACAACACAAGGGTTAAAAGAAACAATACATACATATGGTCAAAGCATGTGCCATACATGAATTGCATAGGACTGAGTCTTGTGGTCACTGTGTTGAATTTGTAGATTATACTCACAAATAGAAAAAAAACCTCAGAATACAAATCTTTTAATAGAAGTATATTAGAGCTGAGAACAGCACATTACACAAGATGGACTTACCCGCCCCACTCCTATTTTCCTTAAGCAATGGTTAGCACAAGACCAAAACTGAAGGCATTTCAGCTGTTTGTCATTGGGGTGACTGTTGAATCAAAACCACATAATTACACGCTTATAACATTGAGGGATGTTCAACCAGGGAGGAAAACAAAACGCACAAAATGAATGTGAACTTAGCAGTGAAAAGAGAGAAAGAGAGAGAGAGAGAGGGTGGGAGGGAGGGAGAGTCGACTGATCTCGACTCTCCTTTGATTCCAGATCTGGTTCACTGTTCTACACGACAAGCTCTGACATGCAGGCAAAAAAAGTCACAGGGAGAGACCGATGAAATGTGAGATGTTAGGATAAATTGTGTGAACAAAGTAGCAGGAACAAGGGGGGTGGAGGGGCAAACTGTGGATATTGTCTGCCCCCCTAAACCCCCCTAAAAAAACACTGTACTTACATTACACAAGCATTTTTCTGGATATCTACACAAGGTTGCGTCTCCTAAATTGCAATCTGATTTTGCTCTGTATGCAGTTGTAAATACCTACAGAGACTGCCTTTTGTTTGTACTAAATTCTGAGACTCACAGCTGAAATACTTGGTTATCACTCGAAACGCTTTCCACTTTGGGTCCCACAACTCACCACTGTGCAAATCAGTCTTATGAAGGATAAACCTCAGTTCACCCCGAGAATGATAAAAGTATTGACGAATTTGAACGGGATTCATATTATAAAATGTATATAGCAGTATAACATGTTATTCTTAGTTATTTGAAAAAGATTAATGAAAACTTCTTCAATATGACAGTAATGACACAATTTATTTAGCATAAAGTGCAATTTAGTGACAGATTTACTGAGAGAAAAATACAATAGAAAGAATAACTCAACAAGAAACACAGGTGTTTTAAGTGGGGTTGAAATAACATGGCTGTGGCAGAGAATGAAACCCACATTCACCCACCAACTCACTCTCACTCACACACACACGCACACACGCACGCACGCACGCACACACTTCAATAGTGTTGTACAAGACATGCAATCAGAATGCACTGCAAGGTTTGAAATTGTGCATCATGGAACTCGAAGAACCGTTCAAGTCCAGAATGTTCCCCATGCTCCAGAGACCACCAAGCTGTGGTGCTGAATCTGTGACCAGTCCCCTTGTGCATGCTCTCTGGCATCCGGAACATTCAGCTGAAGCAGTCCATGCTGGCTTTGGCACGCTCCATCTCGTGCAGGAAGTTGTAAAACTGGGGAAGGGTCAGCTCTGCAGCCAGACAGGAATCAACATCATCAAAAACCGTCAACGGCATAATGAGCAGACAATGAAACGCAGCGGCACTCCAAACAAGGAGCTTATTATCAGGATTGTGTAGTACAGAGGAAACGTCATTCTGAAATACTGCTTACCCATATAGACATTTTCAGTGGAACTTCCCTTCCTGACAACCAACTTCAACTGAAAGAGACAGAGATACACTGATATTACCGTTGCATGGCACTAGAAGTGTCAACCGGGTATAGATAATGACAACTCAAGCTTTAAATGATGTTCTTCCACACTCTACACAGGCTCATGGCATCCCAATAGCCACATGATGCCTGTGCATCACCCCCACACTAGGCACTGCGTATCACCCCCACACTTGGCACTGCGTATCACCCCCACACTTGGCACTGTGTATTACCCCCACACTTGGCACTGCGTATCACCCCCACACTTGGCACTGCGTATCACCCCCACACTTGGCACTGCGTATCACCCCCACACTTGGCACTGCGTATCACCCCCACACTTGGCACTGCGTATCACCCCCACACTTGGCACTGTGTATTACCCCCACACTTGGCACTGTGCATTGCTGGTAGGCTAAATATTTGAAAACTAATGGGTTTAAAATCGGACACTTGACTGACAGAGAAAATACCTCTAGTAAAACAAATCTTTTTTAAAAATAATTTAAAAAACTGGCCACATGGGAAATTTCTGATGCTGAAATAAAGTCTGACGGTCAACATGCTGATCAATCACTGCCTAATTATTTTCTAGCCCACAGAGCCCTGAGAAAGTCTAGTCACACCACTGAACTATATGGGTCACACCTGTAGTCAAGCCTAATTATAGACCCTGTTGGACACTAAAACCCTTCCATTTGTTTCTGACAGAACATAGTTATACATACAGTGGGAGTGTTAAAAGGGCATTCAAAGTTGCATAGTACAAATATTAGCAGTTATTCAGCGGTGGAATTAAAGGAGTGCAGCCTAACCATTTACAGGGGTTTGTATATCAGAGCCAAAGAAAGTAATGGCTAGAAGCTTAAGGGACTTTATGACCTCCTTCATGAAGGAAAAGACAGGCGCTGTAGCAAAGGTTCATTTTAAAAGACACTGCTACTTTCTGATCTCCTGAACTCTTAATGCCAAAAAAAGACGAACACAAGAGGGTGAGCAGTCAGGGAAATATTATAATGAAGATAAATTACAATAATAATAAAGATGCATCACAAGAAGTGACAATTACATGTATCAAATATGAAATACCGACTAATATTAATCAGGATGTCTGCATCTGTTGTGTCATTGAAAAGTGGCACAACATAACACAAAAAATGGTTAAGTCTCCTGGGACTATCATCTTCCAAATGTAACACTTGTCTATTTCTGGATTACTGTAATGCTAGCTGTAAATTAGAGAAACATACATTTCTGTAATTATAACATTTAGCTAATGGTACTGTAATGTTGGATACAAGTGTGTCTGTTAGGGGCTGTTATATCTGTTATAGCCGTTAGAATTTATGTTTATGTATGCACCTTTTAGTCTTATAAACGTGATTTTAAGTCATAGGCTCAACGGTTATATAACACCACAGATCAATAACAAGGGTGCCTCACCTGTAAGAAGATGTTTCCAACTTTCTGCAGCTCGCTCGTCCCGACAGTCACTGAGGATTGCAACAGGACGTCATTCCCGTGTAGTGTGTTAAACAGTAAATACTACGATTCCACAAGCTGAAGGTCACTTCATGCCTGACTTGCATCACCTTACAGACACCGTTACGACAGACTGGATCTTCAGAGCTCCTAACGGCACAAGTGCGTATGAACATCAATCTGCAGCAAGACTGTTGTTTAGTTCCGTTTACAATCACTTTTTCGCAAACCTCATATGATCTAGAATCCAAGTAAATTCCAGGCCTCACATTCAACAGTGTAGCAACAGAGAGTCGTCTTTGCCGGAACTTTACCAGGACAGGAAAGAATGTAGTATTCTCTCTCCCACCCTCACACGATTAACGTGTCTCTGACAAGATTATTCCTACAATTATTGAAAAATGTAGAGGTTGTAAATTAGCCTGTGACATTGTGGAAATAAAGGGACTGAAATAACTTCTTATGGATGAGCAAATTCATACAAGCTACAGTTTCAAGCCTGCAGCATCAGTCCACTGTATGAAGTCTCTGGGTAAAGTATCCATTCATTTTGGTAGTACGTAGCAGAACAGAGGGATATAAAATCAACCCAGAAATTTGGTTATATTTAAAAATAAATTAAAAGTGAACGTGGACACAACGTATAAGATTTCATTAAAAATCTTTTTGAAACATTTAATGTGAATTCGTATCGCATGCTTTAATTTAGATCATATGATTATTCCTGTTCTACTTCCTGTTCAATTGTTTGGTTACGTTTGTATCTGCGTGGTTTGTACCTCTGGAGGTTTACAGTGTATGTACATTACTGAGATCATTCTCCCATTTACCTCCGAATTTCCATTCCATGTCCACAAGCTGATTGACCATCAGAGTCTGCCCTACTGCCAATCTGGACAGTACGGGGTAGTGGACTTTCCACTGATGGAGATAAAGAAAAGGATTCTCATGTAGTGCTGTTCTAGAAGGATGATCACTTTACTACTCCAACACACAAAACTAAATAGTCGTAAGTAAGAAACTATTTACATTGTACGGTATTTACTATACAATATTGTAGTATACTATATTGTAGTATTGTAGGAACATTGTATAGCAAATGGTCTGTAATATAAAGACACAATGAAAACTACATATTCATTCATTTCCCAGGTGATAATTTTTATTTTTTTAAAAAGCTAATGAGAAGAGGTATGGCGCACCTGATTTGAGAAATGGAGCGCTTTGTCTTCGTTTAATCCTACAACAATAACAAACATATTAAATAAAACCGTAAAAGAAGCACATCCTACTGCACTAATTGGGGGGGGGGGGGGGGGGTGTTATGCAGTTATACACCTCACCTAAAGTGACAAGATCCTCTTTCACTTGGTCAGCATTTAAAGTCTTCTTCAGAGCACCTGAGAAGAAATAAAACGTCAGACGTTCTGAATAAAAAACCGACAATCACAAAGAGTTTCCAACGCTAATGGTAAGGAAATATTTTTCATTTGATTTTTTAATTATCCTTTATAAAAGTATAAAAATACATGTATATGATGTATGACATCCACGGTTCTCCTCCAAAACGTGTGGTCTTGTCAGCAGCTTCTTTTCACACTACAGCTAAACTCGCAGTGGAGCATAGCCAGAGAAAGACCTTTCGATACGCAATCCAAGGGGGTCCGACTGACCAGCGGGGGTCACTAGATAGCGATGAACACCAAATGCGCTTCACCCTACGGAGCTACTGGCTGCAGTCGTCGCTGGAACGGTCCGGAACGGTCCAGCAGCCCTTGAATGTGTCTTTTTGATTAGCCCAGACAGTTTATAGGGCAACAAGAGCATCAGTACAACCCCAGGGTGCTTTACAGTAGGGTTTGAAAACGGACACGAAAACCAGAAACAAAAACAAAAACCGACATAAAATCAACGGTATTGTTCACAAGAATAAACTTCAAGTGAAAATATTGGTACCGTTAATAACATTAATAATAACGTTTTTTTAAAATTCGTTTCATGCAAATTCACAAATTCTTACATCATGTTTCCTGCTATATGTCAACCCTAACCTAAAACATCACTAGGGTGCCCACAATACCGCAATGTCTGTTGTATTAAGGTTCAATTTCATGAACATGTGAACTAATTTCACTGAGTAAGAGCAATGTGAAAACCTTTTGAGATTAAACAAATGATTGTGGTTGGCACGGTGGGCGGGTTTTAGTATAGCTCTAAACTTTAGGGTTGCAACTTCAAAAATCGAGGTGGTAAGTTGAACATCAGGATTGCTAGACAGTTTGATTTGGTAAGATTAACTTTGTTTGGCTTTCTGGACACGATGGATCGGTATCATCCAAGTGGGTCTGTAAAGAGTAAATTGAAGAAACGGGGAGGTGTGACTCGGCAGAAGTTCTGCAGAAGTTAACGCAAGAAGGATCCGCTGTTTTTACTTTTTTGAGTTGCTTCTACTTGGTGGAAGTAGAGTTTACTTTCTCTATGCCTTTTGTTTTTTTACTGAATATGAGTAGGCCAGTCAGTGAATGTTATTACAATGAGTTCAGGGCCCAGCTGCCACACGGTTGCTTGATTACGCACGATAAAACAAAGCGAGTGGTATTATTGTTTAACGTTAGGCTCCTATGCATGTTATCTCCGTTGATTTGATAGTGCAAACGATGCTGTTTCTTATCTCTCAATGTGGATAATGTTGACATTACCATCCGTATATGTTCAAGTCAATTGTTGGATGTGATTTATGCAGTTTCCAACGGGATTTCCCCATAATTATCACAGCAATTCTCATGTGGTTATTTTACCATGGGGCTCCATTCGCATTGCCCAGTTATTCAATGCTAATGCAGTGTGATATTATCTGGCCAGTGTTTTACATCATCCATAGAATGTGGTTCTTTTTCTAAACTGGGGCAGGTAGTGATGGGGTGGGCAGGTATATAATAGGTTTTGAGACAGGCTACCAGGCTAGTTTCAATGTTTGGGAGGTTTGAGGAAAGTAACAAAATATTCCGTTTTTTTATTTTAATTTATTTTGTTCAAAACAAAAGAACAGAAGAACAGAAAAGTTCAAATTCAGATTCTGCTCGGAACGTACGGAAAGACTTTTAGTTTTCAAGCCCTGCTTTATAGGGCAGCACTCTATGGTGCATTCTGGAATTTGTCTGAAACGGTGGAGCTGATTCAGAAACCGGACCAGGAGGAATGCATGTTTTTCTATTTCTTACCATGAGGCACCAAAAGCACACTTTTCACCAGGTTTCGCAATGGGCCTGCGCTCATCCCATTCTCCCCAGCAAACTCACTCAGCTGCTGGAGAAACCTGTCTGCCTGTTAACAGTGTCCGGAAAGGGAACAACCACAGTAAAGAAGGGTCAAAATTACAAAACATCTTGCTTATACACACCACTATATGTTTTATCAACGAACTAGAGTCAGAGGGGGCAAAGCTTCCTCAATCTGGAACAGTAGAGATAAAATATGCATTTCAAATTCCTTAGTTCTTTAGATGCTGGTCAAATACATTGTGAACCGAACCTATCAATAATATAAAAGAAGAATTTTATTCTAAATATTTCTGAAAATGGATGTTTCTATCAAAACTGCAGAAATTTGTCTGGCGTATAAATGGTTTTAAAGTATTTAAAATAAATATTTCACCCAGATGTGAGTGATGCACCCTTTGATGCTCCATTGCCCTTCAGTGAATTGCTTTATTTACATAACGCACAGAAACGATAACAATCAGAATTAAAACATAATGAAACAGAAACACTTAAGACTTGATTTACTAAAACCTTTAGCGTGTGCAAAACCGTTCAGCACATGCAAAACCAGTAACATGACCAATGATTGGTTGTGTTATTAGTTTTGTGTGTGCTAAAAGTCTCAGTAAATCAGGCCCTTACTATCCTATCTTGCAACTCATACACTCCAAAATGGCCTGGCACAGGTGCTCAACAGGCTTGTTATCTGAGTAAGGCCTGGAGTTGGCTAGGGGAAATCTGGGTTTAAATCAGCCAAGGTTCCTCTAATTTACCAGGGCATTACATCTTCCCAAGAAAGCCCAAGGCATCTAATTGCTTCCAGTTGGCAGTGAGAGGTATGTGTCTTCCCTGAATGGTGCTAGCTGTCCCAGAGTGCTACGTAGCCTGTGGCCTTAAACACAGCCATTGGTCTGTTGGCAAGTGCATTCACTAAAGAAGTTGTACCTAGAGCCTGGGTTTTCAACAGGGGTTCACAAAGGTACTGTAGGGAGTCCCTGGTCAGATCTCTGTGATCGTAATCTCCATACCCCTAAACCCCCACCCCCACCCACCCCCCGAGGTCCACGATTACAATGACCCAACCCCCACCGTCTCAACGATCACAATCATGATCGGAAAAGGTTGAAAACCTCTGGCCTAGTTCTAGGTTCCAAATTTGTGAGAAAAACAAAATACATATACATAAAATACACATTAGTAATAAGTACTGTTTACAGCTAAGATGCTCCATTACTGACACTGAACTGGACATAGCAGACTTCTATATTACAACCAGCCTCATGATCACTTTGTTATGCATACAGGTTTGAGGTATGGAGACCACCTGGTAATGTCAAAGTGAACCCATCAGACTTCAGAATGTTTTTCGCACACCATTCCTTGCTGCCCAATAGATCACTGGAAAGTGAAGCTTTTATGACAAGCCTCTTATGTACAGGAGGAGACAGTAGCCTATGTGCATGGGAATCCAATCATGTATTTTTGATAGAAGTACAAACAAAAGGAAATACAAAGCTTCACGTTTTACTTTGGTAAAGGATAAAATAATATAAGACCCATCAGAAATACACAAGAATGACAAGGACCCAGCGTTTCACACAACAATATCCTCATCGATAAAGAGTTCTTACCTCTTTAGGCTCTACTAAGAAGCGGAAGATAATGCCAGTCAGACTTACAAATTGCTGCAGAACAAAACAAATAAATGATTACATGCATGTACATTCTTTTTTTAAAGAACAGCAGGAAGCAAATATCCTAATTTCCACTAGTGTTGCGCGTACGAATAACAGAATGCTCCGGTTAAGAACACTGAATGAGACAAACAGACCGGAGAGATAAGCTTGAGAGACTTGCAGACAAGGCGGCATTGTCGTTTCAAGTTCATTTACAACTGTGTGCACGGATAGTGTCCGCTGTCATTTTCTTTAGCATGGAAACGAGGGGAAATCCGTTACTGGTCAACTAGATATTTGATTTCACCCTTCATCACGACTATTAATTTCAAAATGTGTTAATACTGTGACAATGCTTCCAATAAAAAAAATGTTTAGAAAATATACATATATTTCAGTTTGTTAAAAATCTGAGTCGGTCAAATGGATAGCTAACTTGCTAGATACGCTAAACTGGGAATACGTAGAATGAAACTAAAGCAATAAAGGCAGGCGCCAGTCATATGACACTGGCAGCGGTTATCTCGTTGCACTGTATTTCAGTGGCTATGCAACTTTTTGGTAGCCAATGTTCGTTAGTTAGGCTATACGACGTGTGAATTCACAATATATTGACCAATTAGCGTTATAATCTTAGAAATGTAATGGGCAAAAACTAGACATGGCAGTAACATTCCCGAGTTGCACATAATTTGTAAGTTAGCAAGCTAACAAAAGCTAATTTGCAGCCTTGATCGTAGTGCATCTCGGCGGTACAGAACGCTTACCTGCTCACTAAATTTATTAAAATTCTGGAAGTCAGTGCTTACAGAATCTGGTAGGGTATCTTTAGTAAACTGCAATTGCAACATAGTGCCACTCTCCTTCGAAATGAAATAGCTAATGCTCAAAGCACTCGCTCGCCAATGTTTGCTACTTCCTCAGTTCCTTGACTTCCTGTTTTGGCAAGAAGGGCCGACAGGAACGGTTAATCTTCTCATTCAGTAAAGCACTTTCAACATTTTCATAAACGTGCCATGCAGGCCGATATAATAATAGCGTAGGGTAATCCATGTGTTTAATGCACCAGATAAACATTTCTGTGTATATTAAACTAATCCGAGGTAGAAAACACATAAGGAATATTGACTATAATGTGAGTTCAAAGGCTTTGATTTTCGTGATATTTTGATTTTAGTTAGATTTTTCTTGTTTTGTTACACTTCAGACTTAATGTACATTCAACACAATATACTTACACGCTTGTGTCCCCAAACACAGCTGAGTCCCAGTGGAGCTCACCTATGTTTAATTACGTTGACTCTAAGACCATTAAAATCATTTTAAGGAATATTATCAGCATTAAAAATTATGAGCATGGACAAGGCCAAGTTGAGCAAGTAAATAAGTCTGTATAATGCGTGAGCGGTCTCCTGTTGATATAGGCTCATAGGCTTGGCTGTTATTGTTCCAGGTGCTGACTGCAGCATGTTGCATTATTTGGCTACTAGAGACCAACACACCTTGTTTCTTGCATTACTTACGTTCAGACTGCATTTTAAAAAGCTCAACTGTAAATCTAACTGCAAAGTGTTATTGTTGTTATAAGTTGTGATGCTCCGCTAGTTTTGAATGTGACAGTATTACGTTTACCATATTTCCTCCCATTTTTCCAATTTAAGATACAAATATGAAGGCATTTTAAAACCACAACAAAGTAAAACAGACTTTATTGCAGGTTGGTATCCGCTCTTCAGTCATATTGTCAAACTGCAGCTCCCCTTCATCAGCTGACCACAACAAACCATTAGGCCTATAACCACAATAACACACATATAGGCTATTTGGTGTACATTTTAGTGTAACTGTTTTCAGCTGGAGTAGCCTACTTTAAACCTCCCATGTGCGTATTTTAAGTATAAAAATACTTATTAGTGTCTTGTATGTCTCATAAATAACAATCCAATCATCATATGCTATTCTGCAGCACATGCATGATCAAAACATACTGCTTGCTGTATGGGATTATATGAATTGTCAACAACGTATTATTATTATTATTATTATTATTATTCATAATATTAGAGAAGTAAACTCAGTTTCCATTTTTAAAAAGCATCTTAAAAATGCCTTCAAAATTAAACAGTCAATCCTGATTTCCTCTGTCCTCACTTTCTACTCATTTTTGGTTTTTGTCCTGATATTATTTCCTGTTTTTGCCTTTATTTAATGTAACTATTTAGAAATGTATATATTGCAATTATTGCTAATTTTAAGATTGTCTCTAAATATTTTGTATTTTTAATTAACTATAGCCTAATGTAAAGCACTTGGAGCTGCAATCCGTGTATGAAATGTGTTTTATATAAAATGTATTATTATTGTTGTTATTGTAGTAGCCTACAGTGTATGCTGTCATACTGTAATAGAATTAGTAGAGCATATAGTTCACACTGCCATTCATTAAAACTCCACAAAAAATGTTGTCTTGAGAAATGCAAGGGTTAAAAATTAAAAGGTAAATGTAGTTTTTATTCAGCTGGAGAGGGATTCGAGACCCGGGAAAAGTCACGCCTGAGTACTGTGACAAAAAGAGCGAGGTGGTTGGGAGTGCAGGAGGGGAGAGAAGGGGAAAAAATTGTACCATATTTACATATTAGCCCTCAGGGCTTAGAGGCGTCCGTATATGCAGGGGTTTGAGTGTCACACACTGTGACACCTTGGCAACCGCAGAACTCTCAGAGGGAACCATTGGACCAATCAATCTCAACTCTCTCTCGCTCCACAGACTGCAGCTACAGCAACAGGTAAATTCCTCTCCTTTCCTCATTCACACAGGCATACTGTTTGAACTTATTTTTTCAGCACGCTGCATGGCAAAGAAACAATCCCTTCTGTTCGGTCGTTAACACACGTCTTATCAAATATCAATTTATAGAAAACTATAATAATCTAACAATAAGCATGGGAGTAAGGAATGGGTTATTTTAAAATTTCATACTCCGTTCTATGCCTGAACAAAACTTCACAAATTAAGCAGTTGTAAAATAGCCTGCACCGAGGGCTATATTCTCTACAAATCTCACATTGATGTGCAGATAAATCTTTTTACACTGGACAGTATAGACTATCGTAAAGTTATTCATATATTTTAAAGAGTTGTTTAATGCATCCCCTTTGATTATATTTTGTCAATTATAGGCAAAGGAAATAGAGTAGATCGAGTAGCCTATACGTTTCAGTCGCTTACATTACACAGGTTATTGGGTGTTGTAGAATTTTAAATAAGTTGCAAGTTTCCGTCTATTTAATTTTGTTTGGAGCTGTCCATAGTGCTTTTAAGTCCAACTATGACTTTCTCTTTTCGTGCAATGGCATGTTAGAGAGACTGTCCATATAGTGTATTCTGATAAAGTTGTTAGCTTCCGTGCCGTGCTTAAACCAGTGTGCATGCGTGTGCTGGAGTGTGCGTGCGTGCTAGTAGCCTATTCGCACCCGTCAATAACAACTTGCTGTCGTTGCGGGATTTTGATGCTAATACTTAAATTAGGCTATAGGCTATGTGTTACGTGGCTTTACATTATGTTACATTTACATGTATTATATATTACAGCCTATACGCCTATATATAAAATACAAATAGTTGTTCCTCGCAGTCGTTCTCTCAGCAACACCAGCATATGATTGTGCTATAGTCTAAGGTTTTGATAATTCCAAGAAACAAATCAGAATAGGCTACTCTTCTTTTAGACTATGTTGTTATTGGGGCTGGAAGTATTTGAGCGCGCTCCAGCTGTGCACGCACAGTCATAGATAGCCTACATGCAAAGGAAAAATCGAAGTAACCAGAATAGCCGCCGATTAGATTTAATCTCATGTGTGTTATTATAGGTAGGCTAGCCAATGTATGGTGTGGAGCCCAGCGAACCCTGGACAATTTAAATAAATACGAATATAGCCTATTTAATTTCAAACTAACGAATAGAATAATGCGATTTATAATTATATAATGCAAACCATTTAAATGCATGAATAAATGTGTAGCCTATGTGCATAACGTTTAAAATATATAAATAAGCATATTTATATAATTTTAATACATGTTTATTTGTTTCTGACATTGGAACCACCGTTATAGTCTATACTCCGAATTAGGACTCTGTGAAAAGACACTAGAGCACAAATGAGTGCTCTCCTAAATTGATCGAGAAAAGAACAAATTTGCATCCTGCTGTTTATATTCATTCTGCAGAATGCATGCAATTCAGTTACTGTGCCAAAGTACTGCCCAATTAACAATGGTCAGATTGACCAGAGGATTCACTTACCGCCTTCACACATGGAACGTAGATCATTACCGTAGCCTATTCACTTTTCTGGCAGTCTAGTGGTTTGTCTTGCAGCAGCCAACGATTATCCTGTATTGTACCAGGTAGATTGCATTCACTCGTGACATTGGCAGTTGTTTTTTGTCAGAACAAGCAACTGTGAAATACTCAACAACAAAACAAACTATGGAAATAGGCCAAGGAAACAACATTAGGACTATAGGTATAGTTCCAGCAAGGTCTGAATTTATTTTAACAAACTAGAGAAGCTAGCTAAGTAGCTTGCCAATGAAGAAAAAATTTGACATGACAGTGACATATTTTAATGTGCATATACACCCATTGGAAGTAGAGGTAGGCTATCATTTATTTGGTCTGCATACTCAGTTTACTTTATTCACACACGTATTTTGTAAATGTAACGTATTTTGTAAATGTAATGAAATTCTTGAGTGGGAATTTCACATTCTGAAATTTTTTCAGAATGTGCCCTCTGGCTCTCATTCGCACAGGAATGAGTATTTAAACGAGTATTTTTTAAATAACATTACCAGGTATTAGGCTGCATTTCGGTCATTAGACAGATGATACTCTGAGTCAAACCCTCCCTCCCTCTCTCCAATTTACCTTACACTCTGTGTAGAAGCCACGGCCATTATGTAGTTTGAAAATGCCTTTGTTCAGGAATTATTTTGTTGTCTAAGGTGTTTTGTTTAGGCATTGGCCTTTCAGTTTTTTTCATGGCTGGAGAGTTTTATTTTCTTGAGAAAAAAAGTTCAGTGGTGTGTTAGAAGGCTGTGTAATTGTAATGGCAGAGGTGTTCTGGCAAGATGGCAGTTGATCCTCTCTGAAGCACTTTCACTTACAGTTCAGCTCTAATCTCTGTCACTCAGAGGCCCAGTGTGGCTTTGATGTGTCCACTTTTTGGACCCCCTCCTCCCCCTATGCAGGAGTACCATGTCTGGTCTGAGATTCAATAGGAAGAGTGTGTGTGTGTGTGTGTGTGTGTGTGTGTGTGTGCTAATGGAGCAGGTGCTCACAAGGAAAACTGTATCTGATGTTTATTTATTTATTTTTTCTGGATTTATTTCCATTCTGACAGTGTAGGCTATATCTTTATGAAACCCCATTGAAAGAGGCATTTTGTTATTGACAGAGTTTTCAGGATGATCTGGGTGTATCTCTCCTCTGGGCTGAAGGTTTAATAAAAAGGGGCGTTTGATAAAAACAGACACAAGAGGCCTTCAGCTTTCTCTCATATCAATGTGAAAACATCCAATGCAACAAACCTGTCAAAAACAGTGTTGGCATGTTATTTAGTGTTTATAACATAAAAAACAAAACCATATTGGATATAGTAAACAGAATATAAAAATGTAATTAGTTTGTAAAAGGAAAGGTTTTGATTATAAACGTACTACTGATTATTTTAACATACATAAATTCAGTACTATCAATAGTAAGTATGAAAGAAAGATTTTGAAAAAAAACATCCTGTAATGGAGACTTTTGCACAACTGAGGGGGGGGGGGGGACAGCCGGCTCCCAAGGCGAGAGGATGGCGTTGTTCTGGAACAGTTTGCAGCTTGTGTACTACTCCAAGGTAATGAGATTGCATGTGACCAGGTCTTTCTGCATATATCAGTAACCATGTCAGGGTCGTTTCTACAGGGGCTAGAGGGGTTACTCAGACAGTCAAAACATTTTTCTGGCTGTATGGGCGGGCAGTTACAGAAAACCATTTTACACTGATCACTGTCTAATTGACCTGGCACATTAGAGCTGTTACCCATAACACATATTCCAAACTTTATACTATGTTTAAGTACGACTGGACCGGGCATTTTCCATGACACCTGTGGCCATGCTAGGTAATCTTTCAGGAAAGAACAATTTCTATTAATTACTGGAGAACACAATCCTGACAGATTTAATGGCACAGAGAAGTTAGCTTTATTCCACCGTTTTCCCATACCTGGGTGAGCACTCAATCCCATCAAACACATTGATTGCTCGTCCTCCAGAGCCTGTACCTGTAGAAGAGGGCCTGCTGTGGAATGAGGCATGTGAGAGCAAACATAACAAGACTGGTTAAAGTGCTGCTTTGCAGTCCACTCAGCATAACGCCACCAAGAGTTAGTAGCATAATGATGTCTCACAGTTCCTGGTGTCAGCCAAGCTTCATTCCCAGTGGTGGCATACCTTTTAGGCCTTTTAGTCATTACAGCTGTACCGTTTGGCTCACTGGTGTTGTTTTAGAGTGTCTCATGTATCAGGATGATGGGCAGAACGATTATGATGCTGATGATGCCTAGCAGAAGTAGGCCTATCTCGAGGCTGCAGCCTGCTCTTCTGAAGCGGTTGTACCCCTCGGTTTTCCTGCTGTGGTGTGGCATGTTGGGAGCTGATATTACCATCACGTGCTCCTGGAAGTGGTGGTTCTCTTTGAGTTTTTAAAATCCATGAGAAACGAAGTCGTCCTGCGCGTCGGTCGAGGTGGGTCTTTCACCCTTATCCCTCCTTTGGCACTGGTGGAGCCCTTTTTCAGTGGCTGCCGTGAACCCAAGAGGCGCGACCTTCCACTCGCACGGCTGTGGGCGTGGTGAGTAGTACCTGGAAAGGGCCCCTCCACCTGGCCTGGTGCCACTTCTTTCTTCTGAAGTTTTTTATCACCACCTAATCTCCTGGCTCCAGGTCGTGCAGAGGGGCTGGCTCTGGGAGAACTGCTTTAACCTGTTGATGCACAGATCTCAGAACATTACCATTTGAGTGTCTGCCAGGTCCTTGTCCAGCATCAGCTTTGGGAGGGTGACATCCAGTCTTCATGGGCCACCCTGTGATCACCTCATATGGAGACAACCCTGTGACAGCGTGGACCCTCTCCCGCATACCTGTAAGGACAATTGGCAGGGCCTGGACCCAATCCAGACCTGTCTCTGCCATTACTTTGGTTCACCGATTTTAATGGTTCCATTTACCCTCTCTACCGCCCCCCCACTCTGAGGGTGGTAAGCACAATGGAACTTCAACCGGATCCCCAGTTATTCGGTCATTTTGTCCAGTACCTTGTTTAAGAAATGTGAGCCTCTGTCTGCAGACAGTTTTCTCGGAATCTCCCACATAGGAATAAGCTCTGTTAGTAAGGCCTTCGCCACTGCTGCAACATCAGCTTTCCCTGTAGGAAAAACTTCAACCCATTTTGAAAACATATCAACGAACACCAAACAATATTTTTTACCCCTGAATGGGTTAAGTTAAATGAAATCCATCATAAGGTATTTGAAAGGCTCCCGTGGAGCTGGGTGGGCCACATTTGGGACCTTCTGGCCCCGCCCAGCATTATTTACAACACAAATAACAAATTTTTCACAAAAACTTTTTGCATAAGTAGAAAATCCACTCATGTCCCAGTGTCTGGACATCAAAGAGACATGATCCAATCCATGTGTCAAGTTAGCATAGTAAGGAAATAAAAAACAAGGTAAACAGGGTTTACCAGTGGGGCCTAGCCAGACTCCGTCAGTGTAGGTGCCATCCCGCTTCCATTTGGCATTTTCCTGGGGTGTGGCCCCAGCTTGACAGTCCTGTACAGAGGCCAATGGTGTTACTGTGGGAGCAGCAGTTTGTGTGAGCAGAGTTACCTTGAGAGAGATAAGAAAGCCTCTATGCTGCCAAAGAGTTACAAAATCGTGCACTACTCCAAAAGCATATTTGCTGTCAGTGAAAATATTTAAAGTTTTACCTTCAGCCAAATGGCATGTGCATGTGAGAGTGAAAAGTTCAGCAGCCTGCGCTGAGAGGTGTCCAGGAAAGTGGGCTGACTCCAGAACCTGATGATGCGTCACCACTGCATAGCCAACTTGACTGTCACCTGTGAGGGGACAGCGACTGGCAGAACCGTCAACAGAAAATCTCAAAGTCTGCATTTGAAAGGGAGTGGTGGCGAGGTCAGGACGGGGAGAGAGAACTTGATCTAAAACATCCGCCGGGGATTCTGCATATCCCTGGGGCATTCGAGACCATGTGTAGCGTTTATTTTGGAATGTAAATGCAAACCAGAACTGAGATTCCTTTTCTACAGGAATACTGGAAAAAAAATTAGCTAGATCGATCACAGAAAAATATTTAGCATTGCCCGGGACTTGAGCGAGAATGGTAGTGGGGTTGAGCACACCAGGGGCGGCGCTGTTGAACGGCGCTGTTGAACGGCGCTGTTTACAGCTCGTAAATCTTGCACATACTGCCATTTACCATCAGGCTTTTTTACCGGCAAGATAGGGATTTTGCAAGGAGAATTTGGACAGGGAACCACGACACCAGCTTTTAGCAATGCATTAAATACAGGGCCAATTTCTTCCTCCGCCTCTATGTGGAGGGGATATTAGCGTTTGCATGGTCTGTACTCAGATTTAGGGGTTACTTGAAGTGGAGTAGCCCCCGTCATTAGCCCCTCATCATATTGGGATGTTGCCCACAATTGAGAGGGAATTGCACTGAATTTCGGTTCTGACAAATGCATATAGGTGTGAGTGTCACACACGCATGAACGCTGCAGACAGCTGTCAGAGAGTTTTGAAACTGGTGCGCAGTGACACGCAGAGAGGGAGAATATTTTGAGAATTCCCCTGTCTTTTCCCAATCCATAGTGTTCAGACATAATTTCACCCATGGCCCTGTGTCCTCCCATTTTTTATTTGAGGCTTTGCACAGAGACACATGGGCTGCACTTGCCGCAGTGGAATAGAATGGCTGTTGTGCTGAGCTCAATTGTACAGACAATGCACAGAAATCTTGTCCCACAAAAAATAATGTAGTATTCAGTGTAAAATCACCGTGCCAATTATTTTCAAATTCTCAATCTGTACCCCGACTGAAATGTGCTGTTACCACTTATCTTTATCCATTTCATAACTTTCGCTATGCCAGGGCATCTTTCCAGATCCCACGCATATCAATTGTTAACCCGTCAATTGTACATTCTACAACCAATTCTAACTTACACATTAAATCTCTACCAAGCAGGTTTACTGGGCACACAGGAGACAATAAAAGCGCATGTTTTAAAATAATAGTAGAACCTGCATGGGCATCCCGAACCAGTAAAGGGGTCGCAAACCTCTCTGTTGTTACACCCCTCCCGCATCTTTACTGATTATGGTTTTTCCACTGAACGGAGAGGGCTCTGATCCCCAACATTTAGCTGTTATTACAGAATGACCAGTCCCTGCATCCACAATAAAGTCTAATGAGTGGTAAATAATTTGGGGTCATTCGATATAGAAAAAACCGCGAACTCATCACCCCGTCTCCCCTGCAGTCCTGCATTGTTCTTATAATCCAGCTTGGCTGTCAGGGTTCGGGAAAACACTAGTGTCATGTGGCATCTGATTCCAGCCATTCCATCTGGGCTGACCTCCAGGGTTTTGGAACGTGACATTCCCCTGGGCAGCTGTATCCCAATGATCAGTATCCTGGTTAGCCCTGGTGGGGTTTCGGCAATCCCGTGCCCAGTGTCCCTTTTGTCCGCATTTGTAGCAAACATCAAAATCCACCCTGGACTTCTTGGTAGGATTGGAGCTGTGCCAGCTGTAGCTGTGGGCCTACTTTTTAATTCTTCTTCTTCTCCTTTCACTGTGTATGGCATGGCGGAGAACCTCTTTCAGCCGCTTAGTCCGTCAGCCCACACAGGCGGAATCTGGGCTTGCCAAGGCTGCTGGTTGACTCGCGCTAGCCGTCGCTACACTGGATGGTGAGGGCAGAGTAGAACTGGAATCTGCTGGGGTAGCAGCACTGGAATGTGCCGCCTGAGGAGGAGCTGCTGAGGGAGCTCTGCGGTCCGCTGAGGGCTGTGGAAAATAGGCTGGAGGACACGCAGTCCAACTCCAAGTTCATTTTGTTTATGCTTTCAAGCTGCGCAACATTTGGATACAGGAATGCATAACAGGCAGTTTCATTACTGCGGATTTATTCCCACCTGCCTCTTTAACATGCTTTTCCTGTCCTAATTGTGCTTCTTTTTTCCACAAATCTACTGCATCCCAGTCGGGTTTCCATTTGAATCTATTATTATAATTGTTTATCTCATATAACCGCAGCCGCATTTTTAGGTTGTCAGTCTGATTTGGGCTAAAAAAGCCTTTTTTAGGGAAACCTAATTTTTCCCATTTAATACGCTGGTTTGTGGTTGCCGGACCACATCTCTCATGCATTATTTTAATAAATTGTTTTATTATTTTTACAAAAATAATTTTTCTATTTTGACTTTAGGTACACCAATTTTAGTCAGAATCAGTTTCAGATTCTTCACTATCTTCTTTCGTTTACTATCTCAAACATATACATGTGACCATATTCAGTCCGCTGCAAAAATGCCTCTCCTGTACTGATCACCCCAGACAGACGCCGTACTCTTTCGGGTCCGGTCGCCGCCGTCCTTCCTCTAGGTAACTGATTACAGTTATCTCTCTCTGAGAAGGTGGGTTGCGGTCTCGGGGTCCCAGACTCCCGGCAGTGCACTGTCTATGCCTTTTCCGACTTGAAAGGAATCCGTGTTGGAGAAAATCAAGTTAGCAATCCCATCCTCGTCGCCAATTATTGTCATGGAAATTTTCCCTTCTACACACAGTGAGCAAGTCTGATCAAACAGAACCACAACAAAACCGTATAATAAAACTTAGTCTCACCAGATCTCTCCGTCAAACAGGAAGTACAGAAGACATTTATAACTTTTCCTTCTGATTTGCCACAAGGGGCAGACTATGTATAATATCACAGTACAGAGAAAGACATTTAGCTGACAACCTAAGTTTAATAGTATTGAGTCTCCAGATAACTTCTGACCTTGCCATGAGATCAGAATGTTCAAGCAGACTCTCACTAACAATAGCATAGCCGTTTATCTTCTAGGCTGCCTGTTTTCCTCTAAGAGGGACAGACACAGAAAGATATTTGGTTTGTATGAATGCAAGCATATTTATACTGCATTTGGGTAATAAGGATTATATATGAAAGTTATGTTTAATGGAGTGATTATCTCCATGTTAATACACACATATTGTAAAACAGAAAATTCTTTCACACCTATAACACCTATAACACCTTTTTTTTTTTTACGTTGGCCCAGTGTAAAATTCTTAGTTACATGAACTTTGAATTTTGGTTTTGTATTTGAATGGAGTAATAAAGTGTAGTCCACAAAACTACAAATATTTTTTTATTGGACCTATTAGTCTTCTTCGGTGAATCGCACAATATGAGTTAATACAACTTATTTATGATTGCTGTGCCAACATAAAAGGCTTGGATAAAAAACAGATACTACCCCATCTGTAATTGTGTGTTAATGCATGTTTTAATGTGGTTTGGACGCATTGAACGATTCCTTTATTTATTAACAAGTTGAGCTGGGCAGTCAGAGTCTGCTTGTATGTCCCCAAAGACGGCTGCTCCCTTTCAATATTCCCTCACTGATGCTGTGTCTTTTATAGCTGGGCAAGAACCATCCCTATCAAGCATCTACCTCAACTCACAGTTCACCCCATATATCACTGTAGTGCTTTTCCTGTTCAATAGCTTTCGCATATAAGTAACATTTTTATAACGTTAGCCTACTTTTTGTATTTTCTTTTTTTTGAGAATGCATGATCCAATATAGACTGGTTATTATTATGCTGTGTCTTATTATGCCACATATTTCTTCAAAAGCCATGTTCCACACTCCAAAAAAAAAGTGTTCTTTGGCTTGTCTTCATAGGGGGACGCTTTTCAGTTCTTTATGGAACCCTCTATGGTAGGCGTGAAAAAATGTGAAAGCTCCCAGATTTAACCATTTTGCCCGACAAAGAACCTTTGGAACTAGACAGGGTTCCTCTATGGAGACACAGAGGAGCCTTTTGGAACCCATTCTTCTGAGAGTGTAATTCATATCGGTTTGATTATAGGTTTTTAATTTATAAGTTGATTTTAGATAGAAAATTAGCACCCCTTAAAAAAGAAGACTAGAGTTGCAACAAACCCTGTTTCTGAAGGGTTCATACCTCTAAGGTACTACTGTATATACTTGGTGTTGTCATTGTATTTTAATTTAGTGTCTGTTGAAACATCTGTCGGACATATTTATCTGAAGCAGCTGGCCAAGACTCCCTTGAAAAAAAGAGATAGTCCCAATGGGACTTTTCTGAGTATTTGGTAAATTCGTGTTTGTAAATCGTCTTAAATTCCCCAATGCTGTACAGCTGCTAAGTCCTCTTTGCCCTGCAGCAGTAAGGGGCATGTTTGGTCTGCTCCTGTCCAGTATGTGTGCCCCACCCCCTGACCTTTTGCCCTTAATACCACTGACCATGTGCCATTACAAAAAGGTGCATGCAGGAACTACTGCATTCGCAAGCCTCTTGCTTAGTTATGTGTCATTACTGGTTGCTGAAGAAAGGGCTTTATTTTCAAGATTACAGGAATATGTGTATGCCTCTCTTTATTTCTTTCTTTCCACTTGTCAGTTTTGTACTCTTAGCACATAAGTCTGTTTCTTTGCCAGCACCACACTTATGTTTTTTTATGGTTATGTGTGTCCATGTTAGACATTGCTAATATTTTGATAAGCATGACTGATACTGCTCGAGACATTAAATCACAGTTAGCTGAAAGCTTTGCTGCACAATATTCACGTGGGTTTCTTCCATCTATTTTGAAGATGTCACAGACGATAGCTCTAATGATAGTATCTCAAGGTGAAATACGACTCTAAAACCTGAGGCTGAGACTGTTTGATCAATGAGGTTCCCTTAAATTAAAAAAATCCACCCATTTGAGTGTGGTTGAACTTTTGGCAGAACAGCTGTCCCATTCAGTCACTGGGTGAGCATTTTCTGTTCTAATCTCCTCCAGCATTATCAAGCTGCCGTTGAGGGGAATGTTGTTTGGAGATGGCATTGCGGATAGTAATCTAGAATATATTACAAGCAGCTGTCTCTAGTGTTCATTTACAGAGTCAAAATTGGACCTTGACTTAGGAGCTTGCGTTTTTTGTGTGCAATCATCTTGTCTGTATGAGTACACACAAGTGCATGGGTGTGTGTGCATGTGTGTGGTGAAAATGCATATGTCAGTCAATCAAATGTATATGTATATGCCCATTTTCTTTGAAAAATATTTTTTGTTGTTGTTCTGTAATCTAAAAGTGTCTGCAAGATTTCAAACCTCTAAACCAAAGTCATCTCGCAGAATCTAACCTGCTCACACATGATCCTGTGGTTTATATGCAGGCTAGATAAACAAGACCGTGAACCGTGATGCCATCAAACAAGTGCCCATCCGACATCATGGGAGAAAGTGACAAGATGACAGCAACGGTAAGAACAGCATTGCTTCTGTTCTCTTCTGTCTGGTTTGAGGGATTCCTTAACGGCAGGCAAGTAGTTTGTAGGCCAGGAACACGCTGGCTGTGTTTTCTGTCTGCCACCTGTTTAGATTGAGTTACATGTTCCTCACCGTTTGCTCCTCCCTCCATCACAATATATCTGTGTTTTAGGAGGATTTGAGTGGTATGGAGAAAGTTGTGGAATTTGAAAGGACCTCCCCTTAGTTCTATGGTTTCCAGAGATGGTCGTTCTGGTTTGTTCTGGGGTCATTATGTTGGAGTTGTCCAGGATCAAATCAAATTATTGTATTTAATTTTTTTTTCCCTCTCTTTTTTACCTGCCTATATTTCTGCTGAGTCTTTACCCTACTCTCTTTTATACTCCTTCCTTTTCTTTTTAATTTTCTTTTATTCTCCTTTCATGTCTGTGATTGGCTGTTACCTCTTAGCTATGTCTGATTACAGCAGACGAGACAGGCACATTTCAAAGGCGACACAGAATATGACATAACAGAATATATTTAATCTGTTTTTAAAACATAGTTTCTAATTTGTATGAAACCGGTGGCTTTGATCAGTAGAAGTTAGTGGTAAGCGTGGTTTGTTGACTTGTACTCCAGCTATGAGAACAGCATGCTGCATATCAGGCCTGAAAACGGCAACGGCTTTAACTGTCACACGGAACAGCCAGCCAGAAGGACCTCCTGCTTTACTGATTACGCACAGACACACAGACACACATACACACATACACACATACACACAGACACACATACACACATACACACAGACACACACAGACACACATACACACAGACACACATACACACATACACACATACACACAGACACACATACACACAGACACACATACACACATACACACAGACACACACAGACACACATACACACAGACACACATACACACATACACACATACACACAGGCACACATACACACAGACACACATACACACATACACACAGACACACATACACCCATACACACAGACACATATACACACAGACACACACACACACACAGACACACAGACACACATACACACAGACACACACACACACACAGACACACAGACACACAGGCACACATACACCCATACACACAGACACATATACACACATACACACAGACACACATACACCCATACACACAGACACATATACACACATACACACACACACACAGACACATATACACATATACACACATACACACAGACACACATACACCCATACACACAGACACACATACACCCATACACACAGACACATATACACACAGGCACACAGACACACAGGCACACATACACCCATACACACAGACACATATACACACAGGCACACAGACACACAGACACACAGACACACATACACCCATACACACAGACACATATACACACAGGCACACAGACACACAGGCACACATACACCCATACACACAGACACATATACACACATACACACACACACACAGACACACAGACACACATACACACAGACACATATACACACAGGCACACAGACACACAGGCACACATACACCCATACACACAGACACATATACACACATACACACAGACACACATACACCCATACACACAGACACATATACACACATACACACACACACACAGACACATATACACATATACACACATACACACAGACACACATACACCCATACACACAGACACATATACACACAGGCACACATACACCCATACACACAGACACATATACACACAGGCACACAGACACACAGACACACAGACACACATACACCCATACACACAGACACATATACACACAGGCACACAGACACACAGGCACACATACACCCATACACACAGACACACAGACACACAGACACACATACACCCATACACACAGACACATATACACACAGGCACACAGACACACAGGCACACATACACCCATACACACAGACACACAGACACACAGACACACATACACCCATACACACAGACACATATACACACAGGCACACAGACACACACAGACACATATACACACATACACACAGACACACATACACCCATACACACAGACACACAGGCACACATACACACAGGCACACAGACACACAGACACACAGACACACATACACCCATACACACAGACACATATACACACAGGCACACAGACACACAGGCACACATACACCCATACACACAGACACACAGACACACAGACACACATACACCCATACACACAGACACATATACACACAGACACACACACACACACAGACACATATACACACATACACACAGACACACATACACCCATACACACAGACACACAGGCACACATACACACAGGCACACAGACACACAGACACACAGACACACATACACCCATACACACAGACACATATACACACAGGCACACAGACACACAGGCACACATACACCCATACACACAGACACACAGACACA